>CAUYPK010029497.1:0-91045 GCA_963574355.1 Loris lydekkerianus
GGCTCTCTGTGTCCTCAAGGGGATGATTGTAGGCAGGTCCCACCGGCCAGAGATGTCTGGAGTCTTGTCTCCCCAGATTCACCAGGCCCAGTTACAGGGAAGCTGTTACTCAGCCGCCATCTTTAATCCAAACCTCCAAAAAATACCATTTTTAAAACACAGGAAGATTACACCTACGTGATAGAATTATATCTAAACATTGGAAGTCAGTTTGGGAAAAAGATAATTGTATTGGGGTAGTAGGATTATGGGTAATTTATTTTCCTTTTGAAATGTACATTAATTTATAAAGTAGAATAAATATTTTTATTTTTTCTGATTATAAAAATGTTTAAAAATATGAAAAAGAAAAAATACAGTGATTAAAATTAATAACATTCATTCTCCAACTCTTTTTTTTGTGTGTGGGAGATAGACTCTTACTCTGCATCATAGTTCACAGCAACCTCAAACTCTTGGGCTCAAGCAGTCCTCTTGCCTCAGACTCGCAAGTAGCTGAGACTACAGGCACCTCCCACTAAACCCTGATAATTTTTCTGTTTTCAGTAGAGATAGGGTCTCCTTGTTGCTCAGGCTGGTCTTAAACTCCTGAGCTCAAGTAAACCACCCACCTCGTCTTCTCGGAGGGCTAGGATTACAGGCCTGAGCCCTGCACCCAACCCATTATTAAACTCTTTAGATATCAATGTTATCTTTTGGGTACATTTCTTTCTAGCCTTTTTGAGGTACATATCCATATCTGTTTATATCTGCAAACTGTGTAGATTTTCCAAATTTAAATCATTCCTTAAATTATACAAGTTGTGTAGCCCCCATTTTGCACATGTACAATATTTAACAAGTCCCCCTTTTGTTGGATATTTAGGTTGTTCACTTTTAGTCCCTCCATTCTTGGTTCATTGAGATGGCTAACTAAGCCAACTTTGCTGAAATATGTTTCTCCTACTGAAATTCTTTATTTTTCCTTTTTTTTTTTCGTTACAGTGGTCTCTGGTTCATCGTCCAGCTCTAAGTATGACCCTGAGATCCTGAAAGCTGAAATTGCCACTGCAAAATCCCGGGTAAGACCTCTTTACCTGTGCTATCAATGGAGATCACTGAGGTCTTTTTTAAACAGTAGAAGCAGCCGTCTTGATGATAGTGGTGCTCACCGTTGCTCCATTCAGTAAGCAATCACCATATACCAGGCGTAGGGCTGACTGCCTCATGTGCATTATCTCATGGCCTTGCAAGAAGCTTACAAAGTTACTGATGTCATTATCTGCATTTTAAAGATGAGCAAAGAGAGTCTTAGAGGAACTAAGAAATTATCCAAGATCATAAGACTCAAGTCTTACCCCAAAGTTCTTAGTACAGTGGGCTGTCTTCCTAACTACTGATTATTCTACATTATCTTATTTAATTACTGTGTTATTATCTTTGGGGGAGGGGGGCAGAGCCTCACTCTGTCACCCTGGGTAGAGTGCTGTGGCGTCCTAGCTCATAGCAACCTCAAACTCTTGGGCTCAAGCAATCCTCTTGCCTCAGCCTCCCAAATAGCTATGACAGATGGCCACCACAACATCTGGGCAGTTTTTCTACTTTTAGTAGAGACAGGTCTTGCTCTTATTCAGGCTAGTCTTAAACTCTTGAGCTCAGGTAATCCACCCTTCTAGGCCTTCCTGAGTGCTAGGGTTACAGGGGTAAGCCACTGTGCCCGGCCCTGTGTTATTATCATAAAGGATAAATACAATTAGTTCTGTTTTACTAATATAAAACCTGAGGCATAGCAGTTAAATGACCTGCTCATGGTAAAGCTAGTATTTTGAACACTGGTCAAACTCCAGATAGTTCCCACAAACGCAGATGCGTGCAAGCAGACGTACATGGGAGTGAGACAGTAGGGAGCAGCAGCAATTGTGTGCGTTATGCCTAAAGAGGAAATGGAATTTCATCTGTTTTATGTCCATGGTAGAATGTGGGCTCAGTGTTGCTGGATCTTTAGGTATTTTTACTGAGATCTGTATATTCAGTTTTATTATATGAAATTTCTCAGGGTTTAATTGTTAGCAACTCATTTTGAAAGTTTAATAGTACATGCAGACAAATTAAGATTGTAGGCTATAAGATTGTAGTGCCGAGGGCGTATCCTACCTCTATAATTCCTACACAGTCCCTTGTCTCCATGTGAAGCACTCTTATAATACAGCCTTTGCCGGGTTTAAGTAATATATGACCTAGAGAATTGCTACTATCCTGGTCAGAACAGGAAAGGGAAGTTCAGGATGGCAAGATGGCTTGAGAGAGGTCACACGATGAGGAAGTAGGAAGGCCCAGCTCTGTCCCAAGTCAGTCAGCTGCTGTCCACCTTCTGTTTCCCAGAAGCAGGAGCTGGCTAGGTCATACCTACAGGAAAACTGGATAAGGTGCTCACAAAACACACAGCTGCAGAGACCAAGACCAGTCCTCGCGGCGGGAGGGGGTTGTGGCCAAGATGGCCCTAGGGAGGTGGACCTGAGTCATGCTGCCCTTTGGGAAGTGGGCAGCTTGCAGCATGGTGTCAGCCTCTGACCCAGCTCATGTCTGTGGTCTTCTGCCCTGTAGGTCAACAAGCTGAAGAGAGAGATGGTTCACCTCCAGCATGAGCTACAGTTCAAAGAACGTGGCTTTCAAACTCTGAAGAAGTAAGTGTGCCCTGCCATGCAGAGCATGGGCATGTCCCCCACCCAGGCTCCCCTTCTGCTCACTCTTGTGTCTCCCTCCTTCAGTCCCTTTCTCTCTTCTCAAAGTATGGCTCCCTGATGACTCAAGCTCTGTTCCACTGGCATCTCCTAAAGATATTATCACCCTGGTGGGTTTTGGAAAGAGGAAAGGGAAATGATCTCAGATCACAGAGCTCCCGTCTGTCCTCTGAGCTCCCAGAGCTGTTAAGATCTGTTCCGCTCAGCTGAGTTTTACTATCCAGTATGGAAACAAGTATTGTTAAACATTTCTGTCAACATGTCTCATCTCCTGTAGTAGATCCTGTAGTCTCACAGGCACACAGTCAGAACACATTGTTTTATTCTGTGGCTCCTAAAAGTGAACTGCTACTTCACCTAGTGCTCCACTGAAGAGCAACAGTCTCTTCCAGGCCGAGCACATTACTACAAATGTACGCACTCTGCCACATGCTCTGTATGTTATGGGCGACTTAGGAATCTCCTGGGTTAACTTTGACCAAATGTAATTTTCACTGTTAGAAGCTGACTTGCAGCCAAGTAAGGTATAGCTGTATGCTTCTTCGGAGCAGTTGTATTAACTGTCATGATTATATTTATACAGGTATTAGTTGTATTAGTTGAGATTGGACAATGATTTCCTCTGTACCTAAAACCATGTCAGTGTTTTTGTGTGGGGAACTCCTCTGATCCTCATAGCAGCTTTGTAAGGAATGCTCTTTAAGATAACCCCATTTTATAGATGAGGAAATTGAGTCACACAGCAAGCACTCAAGAAATGTTAGCTTATTGTTATTATTAACCACAGCATGTAACCAAGATTCATTCACTGAGTTGTGGTCAGCGTATCTGATGGACTTAGTGTACAGTCATTACACAGGTTGGCTGGTAGCCCTCTCAGAAACACGAGGCGGGATGTTTAGTACATTTCTCCCTTCTAGGGGGCATTTCACTTAGATTTCCAAGGAGGCCACACCTGCACGGATGGCTGTTTCTCTAGTCATTTGCTTTTTTTTTCTCCCTTTTCCTCATTCCCTGAACTTCAAGTCCATCCCCACCATTCAGTTTATAGCCATCGCTGCGAGCCTTTGGACGTGTGTCTCCAAGCCCTGTTAGTGGAGGGAACCGTGGCCATCCGTTGAGGGCTGGTTGGTTCTTATTCCTGTCTTCCCACCCTTCAAGTGCCTACCACCTGAGTGAGCTACCATGAATCCAGCCCTCTCCTGGTAAAAGAAACCCTAGTTTCATATTATACATTGGTATAATTTTTTTGTTTTACAAATGATTACAAATGATGGTGTTAAGCCAGGTACGGTGGCTCAAACCTGTAATCCTAGCACTCTAGGAGGCCGAGGTGGGAGGATTGCCTGAGGCCAGGAGTTCAAGACCATTCCGCCTTTACTTAAAATAGAAAAATTAGCCAGGCATGGTACTGTGTGCCTATAGTCCCAGCTACTTGGGAGGCTGAGACAGGAGGATTTCTTGAACCCAGGAGTTTGAGGTTGCTGTGAACTATGATGATGCCACTACCCTCATGCCCTGGCAACAGAGCAAGACTCTGTCTCAAATAATTAAATAAGGGCTTTATATATGTCAGTTTCCATCTATATTATGTATTCTACTGTAGAACCTCTGTAAGTTGATCACACAAAAGACTAAAACAAACTGGTCAACATCCAGAGGTGGTCAACATAAAGAACTTCCATTGAGTATATGTGGTGCATGTCTGATCTGTGAAAATTGGGTCAAGTGAAGATGGTGGCCAACTGTGGAGGTTCTACTGTACATTATTTGTATATGTACGTATACATATGCTAATCCTATCACACCAGGTTCTAAACTCAACAAAGCCAGGGACCATACTTTATGCTTCTTGGTAATCTTCAGTAGCACCAATGACAGGTCGAGGCAATAGTGTGAGCTTAGAAAAGTCCTCTTGTTGACCTACTTAAGCCTGAGTCCTCCGCTTTCAGAGGAGCACCTTCTGAGCACATAGTTTACAAGCTACTCACTCCCACATGAGCTTACCTAATGTGCTCTCTCTCTCCTCCCTGCTCCTGCAAGCCTCATGAGCTTCAGTTAGAACACTTCCCTTTATTCTCTGAGCCACTGCAAACCTGTTTTACCACTTTGTCACTCTGTAGCAGCATTGAAAATTTCTTGTCATCTGGTAAGCTGATGCTGAAACCCCAAAGACAAGCCTCCTTTTTCTCCCGTCTGTCTGCCCCATGTTTGATATCAGGCCCAGATAAGACTCCTTTGCAGCTCTGGCTGCCCACGCTCTTTAGCCGGAAGACTGGCTCAGCACCCAGTGTGGGGGAAGGCTGCTGCTTTACTGTGCACCTTTGTAGAGAGAGTTAGGAATGTAGCTTCAAGAAGCAGATGGCACAGATTTAAGTCTTAGTTCCCTGGTTCTTTCCAAAAGTGACTTAGGCTGGGCGCAGTGGCTCACACTTGTAATCCTAGCACTCTGGGGGGCTGAGGCAGATTAATTACCTGAGCTCGGGAGTTCTAGACCAGCCTGAGCCAGAGCAAGACCCTCTTAGCCAGGCATGTGGCAGGTACCTATAGTCCCAGAGCTACTCAGGAGACTACAGCAAGATGATCATTTGACCCCAAGAGTTTGAGGTTGCTGTGAGCTATGATGCCACAGCACTCTACCAAGGGTGACAATGTAAGACTGCAAGAAAGAAAGGAAAGAAAAGAAAGAAGTGACTTAATTCCTCTGAACTTCAATTTCTTTATGTGAAAAATGAGTGGTTATAAATATTGAATTGGATAATCTGTGTCAAGTTTGTGATGGTAGCTGGCATGGAGGGAGGGCTGGGTGAGAGTGGGGTGGGGTAGTGACCTGGCTGCTTTCCTGCTTGGATGGGAATTGGGATGAACTCTGCATCCACCTGCCCTGGGCTAGACACTCTGCTGGGTAAACACTTCACATTAGCTCCCTCATTTCGCTCTCCTTACCCACACTGTAGAGTTTTTAGTTTTTGTTCTGCCCTGTTTTATAGATGAGGGCACTGACAGTGTTAAAAATATAGCCAAGGCCACCTAGCAAGTGTCTGACCTGGATCTGGACCCAGGACTATTGCTTCCTAATACGTCCCTTCTTAGCATTATCCTCAATAAACCCCCTTCCCATACCTGGAAAGTATAAGATCCCTTCCCAACTCCCTTGGAATTCTTTTCAGGGTGTGGCAGGGGACTATGTAGTCACTTTTACTTCTTTGCTTCTTCTGTTGGCAGAACACGGGGGAAGGTAAAACTCATCCTTAAGGAGTTTCCAGGATAACTTTGACCAAATGTAATTTTCACTCTTCGAAGCTGACTTGCAGCCAAAACACAGCTCTGGGTTTTTTTTTTTGTTTTGTTTTGTTTTTGAGACAGAGCCTCAAGGTGTCACCCTAGGTAGAGTGCTGTAGCATCATAGCTCATAGCAACCTCCAACTCCTGGGCTTAAGTGATTCTCTTGCCTCAGCCTCCCAAGTAGCTGGGACTATAGGCGCCCACCACAACTCCCGGCTATTTTTTGGTTGCAGCCATCATTGTTGTTTGGTGGGCCCCGTGCTGGATTAGAACCCGCCAGCTCAGGTGTATGTGGCTGGCACCTTAGCCGCTAGAGCCACAGGTGCTGAGCCTCTCAGCTCTGTTTTTTTATAAGAGTGTTTGGTTGTGTCACCTGTCATGACTGTGATTACACTAGCTGGGATTCCCTCATTATCCTAACTGACTTACTTTGTGCAACGAATCCATGTGTTAGATTCATCTTCAGCAACCCTAGTTTTAAAAAGAAAGAAGAGGTTGAGGAGGATGGAAGGATGCCTCTTAGAGGAGATTGAAAAGAAAAATCAAGACAAAGGCTTAGGACTTTGGCCCATCAGCTCCCTTGAGCCCGTGTGGATAGGAAAGGACAGAGATGGGCCATTTTTTTCCTGTGGGGAGGGGGAGAAGTGCAGCATCTCTGTGCATCCCCAGAGCCACCATGCCCAGTCACAAGTTATCTGGACAGACGGGAGGAGAGAGCCGCTGCTGGAGCTTCTGCCCCAGCCACTGTGCGTGAATCTCTAGAGGTCTCAGAGAAAGGACAGCTGAGGGATTTGGAAATTTGAAAACACATGCACACATCTTTTCTTTCCCTTTAAAAAGAAAAGAAAGTTTCATTCACTGGGTACATAATGGTGACCCTTTGTTCTCCCCCACCGCCACCCCCACCCCAGCTTCATCCTGAGAGCGTTCCCTCTCAGAGCCACTCTCTGGAGCCAAATTCCAGAGCCTGGGTTGCTAAGGCCCTTGAAGAAATCAGGTAGAGGCTGTCGGAGGCCCAGCAGACAAACCACTTCTGTCCCGTCCTTCTGGGGATTCAAAGCCATTCTCACCCTGTTGGCAGAGGACAGCTGGGCACAGCCCCCTCCCCAGAACCCCCAACCCTCCGACGCCTTCCAGCAAACAGCGTCTCCCCTATGCTGCCACCCCACATCTGTGGTAGGGTCCCCTCCAGTCCTTGTGGATGCCACCTTTCCACGGGGCATCTTGAGCAGGGCTGTGCTGGAGAAAGCTCCCTTAGACTAATTCTTCAGACTAAATCTGAGACCAGTCTTAGCCGACCTGGCAGGCCTGCCTGGGCCTAAGTCCTCGAAAGGAATAGAGAGGCTATTTTTAGTGAGGACACACAAATGGGGCTTTGTTTTCCCTCTGTGGAGGCTGAACTACCCACGGGTGGGGGTGGGTGTTGAGACCGCGCTGCCCGCCTCTTCTGTCCTCTGCTCGCTGGCGCAGACCGTGAGGCCAGGGTGGAAACTGTTCCTCTGAGTGATTCCCTGCTCAGGTTATTTTGAGCCCAGGACAGTTTGGCCTGTGGCAGGTAACCACAAAGGAATGCCTGTGAGCAGTTTCTCCTCCTGCAATAATGGGTTTGTAGTGTTCCCTCAGACTGTGAAACTTCCTTTTCCCATCCTGGACTGAAACCTTAAGCCTAGCCTTTGGCAAAAGCGTCCAGCAGTGAAAACGTGTCCCTGCCTTGGGGCCCTTCCCCATACCACAACCCTCCTTCTCCACAAGCTCAGCACCCAGACCCCATCTCTGGTGTGGTCTGAACTTCAGAAAACTACCTCCAGACTTGCAGCTCGTTTGTTTGTTTTAATCCTCCCCCAACCTATCAAAATGAGCCTATGTGTAGGGACCAGATAAGCCTATAAGCTCTCTGGGCTAGTAGTGTTTTAATTGCTTCTATTTGTACAGAATTCCTAGTTCAGGGCAAAATTTTTTAGCGTTTATCTCATTTGGCATTCCTAACAACTCTATAAACAGATTACATTATCCAGGTCTTTTTTTTTAGAGGAGAAAACTGAGGCTGCATGTGCTAGAGAGACATGCCCAAGGTCATGCTACTAATGGGCAGGAGGTCTGGGAGTCATTTGTCCTCCTAACCTTTTCTTCATATATTAATCAACTCAACACGTGCTTATTAAAGAAACGGATTCTTGGCTGGGAGTGGTAGCTCACACCTGTAATCCTAGCTCTCTGGGAGACCAAGACAGGTGGATTGCCTGAGCTCAGGAATTCAAGACCAGCCTGAGCAAGAGATTTGGTCGCTACTAAAAATAGAAAAACCAGCAGGGCATCACGGGGGTGGGGGGGGTGGGGGGTGCCTATAGTCCCAGCTACTTGGGAGGCTGAGACAGGAGGATTGCTGGAGCCGAGGAATTTGAGGTTGCTGTGAGCTGTGATGACACCATGGCATTCTACTCAGGGTGACAGAGTGAGACTCTATCTCAGAAAAAAAAAAAAAGGATGTGGTCCTTGATGGGATGATTTTATTCCCTCTCTTCCTCTCCAGGGATGTTAGGGAATACCTGGAGACATTTTTGGTTGTCACAACTTGAGGCCGGGGATGCTGTTAAATATCCTATAATGCATAGAACAGCCTGCCCTGTGTACAACAAAGAATGATCCAGCCCCAAATGTCCAGAGTGCTAAGGCTGAGAGACTCAAAGTAAAGAATGGTTCTGTGCCAGGTAGCCCCTGGCTCCCAAGCCTGCCAGAGTCAGGTCAAAGATGCCATCACATAAACTTTAAATTATCAAGCATTATAATGACTGCAGTGTCACAGCTCCATGCCAAGTATGTGGGAATCCCCTACGCAGCCTGGAGGACCCAGAGAGGAGGTGATGAAAGCTTTCTGTGAGCGCTGATGTTCAAGGACCTTGACTTCAGGAGCAAGCAGTGTTACTCCTGCAGCCATGTACTCTGGCACATGTGGGGTTTAACAGGGACCTTCTGGGCCTTCTCCCACAAGTGAGACCCAGGGAGGAAGAGTGAGCACGACAGAGAGAGGAGGGCTTGGAGTATCGTGGTCTGTGCTTTTTCCCTGGGGAAACCCTGTCCCTCGTCACCGTATCTAAGACCAACCTTTTCCATTAACTGCCTCCTAGAATCGATAAGAAAATGTCTGATATTCAGGGCAGCTATAAACTGGATGAAGCTCAGGCTGTCTTGAGAGAAACAAAAGCCATCAAAAAGGCCATCACCTGTGGGGAAAAGGAAAAGCAAGATCTCATTAAGGTATGCATGCTCCCATCTCAGTTTCTCCTGAGTGCCCCTGTGTGCCAGCTGTCATGCAGGCTGTGTCCATGTGCTGCTCAGATCACCGTGTTCTCATTACCAGTCTTCTTGGGCGTTTGATTCCATTTTATACAGGAGGAAATGGGGGCTCGGAAGTATTAAGTGACTTGCCTAAGGTCACACAGCTAGTGTAATGGAAGAGTTGGAATGGAAGCCATCTAGCCTAGTCCAAAGGCTACATCCTAGCCATGATCTCCAGCCACCTCACTTACTTTTTCAGAGAACTAAATGTAGGGAGATGGTTTAGCCATCAAAATGTTCCATCTCTATACGCATTTTATTGTCTGTTCTGAATCTGTGCTAGGGACTGAACACACTATAGTCGATATTATTTAATGTGCCAGTCAGTTGTCTAAGCACTTGGTGTACATCGTGCCTCACCTGTCTCTTCAACCCCCTTTTATCTCCATTATGCAGGTAGAGGCTTTATATCTCAGAGAGTAAATGACATAGTCATCCTTTACTTGGAGCTCATTCCCTTAATCCTGTACCTACCACCTCTCCTCACAGGAACCACTCTGCTGAGACATCATGGTTCTCATCAGCAGATTAGGAGTCTGAGACTCAGGGAGGCTGTAAGTTACTTAGCAAAGACAGCTGTGTGCTCTATGATAGAACATTTTCGAAGCCCTTGCCCCAGACAGCAGCCCAGTGAGAACATTCAGATGAGGCACTTGCAGACAGTGAGGCATGTTCCTGTTACGATTTGCAATGGGGAGCGTATAACCTCAAGTCTGACTGATAAGATCCAAATCCCAGCTCTGTCAGCTGCTGGCTTCTCTCCAATGAAGTGGGGATAATCATAGATCACTCCTCATAGGACTGTCAGGACTCAATAAGACCACGGTGAAGCTGGCAGTTACTGAATATGGGCTGTATTAGCTAGAAGTGTTTTGCACTTGTCACCTTGTCCAAGTAAAATGATAGTCCTGTGAGACAGAATATGTGATAACCCCCCATTATACAGGTGAGGAAATTGAGGCACAGAGAGGTTAATCAGCTAGCTCAGATCACACAGCTAGGCAGTAGCAAAGTGGAAGTTCCAATTCGGGCCCTGTGGCTCTAGAGTCAGCACCCATACCAGTCGCTCCCACATAGAGGGTCTAGCACAGAACCTGAGGCACAGTAAGGACCTGCCTGCTGCCAGCTCTCCATAGGGCCAGTAGGACATGTGGGCAAACATGGGTCTCTGACATTAGGGGAGGTAGAGAGAGAGGTGTGGCAGACCCAGAGCTGCCTCCCCTGAAGGAGCATCACCAACCCTGTCCTCCTGCTTGCAGAGCCTTGCCATGCTAAAGGATGACTTCCACACCGACAGAGGGTCTCACTCAGACCTGTGGTCCAGCAGCAGCTCTCTGGAGAGTTCAGTTTTCCCGCTGCCAAAACAATACCTGGACGTGAGCTCCCAGACGGACATCTCAGGAAGTGTGAGTAGGCAGTACGTGCTATGGGGGCCTCCCAAGGATCGGCAGCTGCCTTCACATTGCTCACCTGGGGAGGTGGTGGCCCTCAGGGGGTCTGGCTGCTGTCCCCTCTGGAGCTCTGTTCCCTTGCAGACCTCCTGGACCCAGGAGGATATAACATGATGATATGGAGAAAAACCCAGCAAGGACAGACTCCACAGTGCTGAGTAGGGCCTGGCCAGGTGCTTATATCTCAGATGCTGACAGAAAGCATTTTTAAAGGACGAAGCGCCTTTCTCTCTCTCTCTTTTTTTTTTTTTTTTCTTTTTAATATTATTTTGCAGTTCCATTCTGTTTGTCTTTCACCAGCTGGAAAGCAAAGGATATTTTCCTCCTGTTAGTCCCAAAACAATGCATGCAGCTTTCAGACAGCTGCTCGACTCCAAGTTCCAAAACTCAGTCCCATTCTAGTTATGAATAGTGAAAGTGCTGCCCAGATGCAATTCGGGGAATGCATTAGAGTAGGGCTGACCCACGGAGATCTATAACTTTTAGAGCACTTTTGTCTTCCTAGTACGGGAGACACTGAACAAATCTACCTCCTCCCAGCCTCTGTGGCTGAATGCTATTCCTGTCTGATTTCCATAGCTGTCTTCCCACTTGTGAAGAGAAGCTATGTCCGTGTGTGATCCGGTGAGCCTTGTAGTAGCTTCTTGCTGCTTTGACAGACTGGCACTGCGAGAGCGGCTGTCCCTTCCCCACACCACCCGTGTGTCCAGCTACAAGCCGCCTGCAGGCTGAAGTATTTGTGAAGAAACTGTGTGGCTCCTCCTAAGTTCGAGGGCTTTCTACCTGCTGATCTAGTGTCTCCCTCTGAGTGCGTCCTCTGAGTGCTACAGTGACCCTTCCCCAGCACCTCCGGAATGGCTTTCTTGTGTATTTATTGGCTGTCTCTGTTTCCTCCTCACCACCCGTCCTCTACACTACTGTGGCTTGAATTGGCCCCAAGCCATTTGGAGCTGCAAGATGATATTTCTGGGCCCTTGGCTTCTATTTTCGAAGTGAAAGATGTCTGAGTTTGGGGCTGTTCCATGGCCTGAAGGAAGGAAAGGGCTTTTGCTTAACCAGCTTCCCTGAGATCCGCACAGCCGGCCCAGTCACTGGGGGCTATTCTTGGCTACTGCCCACGCAAGCTGTCATGTCTCCCATGAGCTCTTGAAACCCAACTCAGCACTAGCCACAATAGCCGTGTAATTCCCAACTTTTGTTTTTCTCCTCCAGTTTGGCACAAGCGGCAACAATCAGTTGGCAGAGAAGGTCAGATTGCGCCTTCGATATGAAGAGGCGAAGAGAAGGTAACTAGGGCTTGGGAACAGCACCGGGATGGTTGCAATAATCATAATCACTGTCGTAGAATGCCTGCTCTGTGCCTGGCTTTCTCTACTCCTCATCTTGTTTAGTTTTCACGCAAATTATGAAGACAAGTATTATAATCTTTGTTTTATTTATTTATTTTAGCTGTAGGAAATTAGGGATACTTTATTATATTGCATTATTTTGCAGAGCTGACATGTTCTATTATATGGATAGTCACCTACCCTTCCACTCTATGTGCAAGTACAGGTTAGTGGGATGAGGGGCTGAGACTCAGGTTCCTAGTGATAGCTGATTTTACCTTACTAACTTTCCAAATAAGAATGGTGCAATCTAGATTAGTGGTTTACAAAGAATAGGATAAAATCCCTCAAGAACCTTCCAAGTAGGTTGTAAATTGATCTAAATTATAAAGTAAGGTCATTTGACTTATTGTGATTCTGTGGTATCAGAGAAGGAAAAAAAAAGAGAAAGAGTTGTTTATTTTGAATAATCTTTATATTTTAATCCTCTCTGAAATTCAGAAAAGAAATTACAGACTCAGGACACTTCACCAAATGGAGAGTGGAGCTCACATTTTGAACCCAGATTTGTTTAACATCAAAGCCTGGTTAGGGGCCCACTTGCCTGTCTTGGTGTTTGTAACCGAGTTGTCTGACGATCCTGTAAGCAGTTTGGTTTGAGGGAGCACAACTGGAGTCTCAGCAACAGGCTAAAAAGACTATGGGCACTAGCTGCTTTTGTGTCTCCTGCTTAACTGGGAGCAAGTGATGCTTTTAAACAGTGTATGACTACAGGGATGTAGATGTTCTGTGGCTTCAAAGAATCCAAAGCAGTTGCGTCCCACTGCCATAAAATTAAAATAATAGTGAAAGCTGACATTTTTTAGAATATTTGTTAGAGGCGCAGATTGTTTATTGTACCAAAACATTTGCACACATCACTTCTCACTTGATTATAAATGCAACCTCATGGCACAGAATCTATCTTACACTGCCGTGTTAGAGAGGAGAGACGTAAGGCCCAAGATGTTCGGTGACTTTTCCAGGTGATAAGGGGCAGAATTTGAGCCCTGGACCGTCTGGCTTTCAGTTCGTGATCTTCCTCTACGCCGAGCCAGCCTTATTGGGAAGGAACATAAGGCTGGGCATCGTGGTAATTGATAGATCCGGGCACATTGCATCCATACCACCTTAGATTAAGTTGCCTACCCTATAGACCTTCTCAGCCAGGCTGCAGAGAATGGGGCCCTGCCCAATTGTGCCCCTCTGACAACTCTAAATAGCAGAATTCTTTGCAGCAATGACAGAAATCTGATAGAAACCAGGGAAACAAAAAAAGGGAGCTTATTGGCCAGGCATGGTGGCTCATGCCTATAAAACTAGGACTTTGGGAGGCCAAGGCAGTAGGATTACTTGAGCTCAGAAGTTTGATTGAGGCCAACCAGAGCAAGAGTGAGACCCCATCTCTACTGAAAATAGAAAAACTAGTCAGGCCTTGTGGTAGGCAGCTGTAGTCTCAGCTACTCAAGAGGCCGAGGCTGGAGGATTGCTTGAACCTAGGAGTTTAAGGTTGCTGTGAGCTAGGCTGACACCACAGCACTCTAGCCTGGACAACAACAGACACTCTGTCTCCCTAACCACCACCACCCACACACCCCCAGAGGGGGAATTTATTGACTTCCTTAATCCCCAAATCCTGGGATTAGCTAGGTTCAGGCATAGCTGAATCCAGGGACTCAAGTAATATTACACAGACTCAGAGGTTTTGGTTTACTCTAAAAAGCCAGTGTGGTCAGGCACAGTGGCTCATGCCTATAATCCTAGCACTCTGGGAGGCTTAGGCTGGTAGATTGCCCGAACTCAGGACTTCAAGACCAGTCTGAGCAAGAGCAAGACCAAGACCCTGTCTCTAAAAATTATCTGGGCTTTGTGGCGGGTACCTATAGTCCCAGTTATATGGGTGGCTGAGGCAAGAGGATCACTTGAGCCCAGGAGTTTAAGGTTACTATGAACTATGACACCATGGAGTTCTACAGAGGGCAACAAAGTGAGACTCTGTGTCTCAAAAAAAAAAGGGGGGGGGGGGGAAAGCCAGTGCATCTCCAACACAATCATTGTTTCAGGACAGCAGAGAGTGGGGGAAATTAGAATTCTCCAAAAGTCCAGACATGGGTCATGTGCCCGACACTGGAAATGGTCAGCCTTATAGGAAGCAAATGACTTAAAAGTATGGGGGGAGTGGTTTCCCAAAGACAAATTGGTATTATTAACAATGGAAGGAGAAGTTTGATTACTGGTCTGGTAGAAAGAAACAGATGTCCTGTGGACTATTGCAGCTCCCAGCTAGAGTCTAGCGAATAGTGGGTTCTGAACAGCTACTTCTTGCCCGCCCCTCTGCAGGGGTCCACTCTGAACCGTGGCTCTGTTCCAGCCTGTAGTGAAGCCTATCTTAGATTATCAGTCCTAGAAAGACCGAAGGACTATAGTCTTCCTTTTGGGGGTTGAGACATTAAACTCATCACGGAACTTCCCGGCTCATGTAAGTGAATTCAGTGTCTTGCTTTCCCTTCCACACAAAGCTAAAGGACAGAGCAGCCTGCTCTGTAGGAAAGCAGAGACTGCAGGAGTAGAAGGAAGGTCTGACCACTGGATGCCAGTTTTGTCACATTGTATTTCTTTTTCTTTTTTTTAAATTATTATTATTTTTTATTAAATCATAGCTGTGTACATTAATGCAATCATTATATGGTTTTATATACAATTGGAAATATTAATATTTTCATCACACTGGTTAACACAGCCTTTCTGGCTTTTTCTTAGTTATTGTGTTAAAACATTTATATTCTACATTTAGTAAGTTTCACATGTACCCTTGTAAGATGCACTGTAGGTGTGGATGGGTCCCTCCCTCTACCCATCCTCCCCTCTGCCCTCCCTGTATTTCTTTTTTTTTTAGAGACAGAATCTCTCTTTGATACCCTTGGTAGAGTGCCATGACGTCATAGCTCACAGCAACCTCTGGCTCTTGGGCTTAGGCGATTCTCTTGCCTTAGCCTCCCAAGTAACCAGGACCACAGGTGCCCACCACAACACTTGGCTATTTTTTTTGTTGCAATTTGGCCGTGGCCGTGTTTAAACCCGCCACCATCCGTATATGGGGCCGGTGCCCTACTCACTGAGCTACAGGTGCCGCCCACATTGTATTTCTTTTTTTTTTAATTTCAGATTATTATGGAGGTACAAATGTTTTGGTTATATGAATTGTTTTGTACAGTTTGAGTCAAAGTTATCCCTCTCCTGGATAGTATGCATTGTACCTGTTAGATGCAAATTTACCCCTCCCTCCTGCCACCTCCGGCCTGCTTGCTTTCCAGAACTTCCAAATGTGCACGTGGGTGTTGATTAATTAGTTTCAGTTTAAGAGTGAGCACAAGTGATGTTTGTTTTTCCATTCTTACAAGACTCTACTTAGAAGAATGGACTGAGTTCCATCCAGGTTGTTACCAAAGGTATTGATTCACCTTTTTTTTTTTTTTTTTTTTTTTTTTTGAGAAAGAGCCACAAGCTATTGCCCTAGGTAGAGTGCGTGGCATCACAGCTCACAGCAACCTCTAACTCCTGGGCTCAAGCGATTCTCCTGCCTCCACCTCCCAAGTAGCTGGGACTACAGGTGCCTGTCACAACACATGGCTATTTTTTGGTTGCAGCTGTTACTGTTGTTTGGTGGGCCCCAGGTAGATTCAAACCCTCCAGCTCAGGTGTTTGTGGCTTGTGCCTTAGCAACTTGAGCCACAGGCACTGAACCAATTCACCGTTTTTTATGGCTGTGTAGTACTCCCTGGTACACACACACCACATTATATTGATCCACATATGTATCAATGGACACTTGGGTGGTTTTCTTTCTTTTTTTACTTTTTTTTTTAATTGTTAAATCATAGCTGTGTACATTAGTGCAATCAAGGGGTACAATGTGCTGGTTTCATATACAATCTGAAATATTCTCATTAAACTGTTCAACGGCATTTTCTTAGTTATTGTATGTAGACATTTGTATTCTGCATTTATCTAAGATGCACCATAGGTGTGGCCCTACTCATTATCCTCCCTGCACCCTAATCTCCCCCCTCCCTTCCCCTCCCTTGGCCCTTTCCCCATAGTCTTGTGGTATAGTTGGGTTATAGCCTTCATGTGAAAGCTATAGTTTAGCTTCATAGTAGGACTGAGTACATTGGATACTTTTTCTTCCATTCTTGAGATTTTATTTCTTTATCTCACATTGCATTTCTTAGCAGAACAAATACAAGTTTTCCTTGGATTTTCCAAAGGATGTTTGACCTCAAGTTTAGGAACACTGTTATAGGGAACACACCCTGGAAGTACACCCAAGAAAATGTCAATCACTCCTCAATGTCCTTTGTGTGGTGGAGTCCCTGCCAGACCTTACCATGTCACTCTTCTCAAAGTGCTGGAGAATGACAGCTACAAAATTGTCCCAAAGCCAGTCGGTGCACATGATTATGAAATTTAATGAGCTGCATTTGACCCTCTGTATCAACAAGTTGATAAGTAATCTGGAGATGACTCAAGGATGTACATAGGTTATATGCAAAATACTAAGCTATTTTATATAAGGAACTTGAGCATCGGTGGATTTTGGTATCCACAGGGGTCCTGGAACCAACCTCCATGGATACCTGGGGTTGACTGTATAAGAATTCCTACAGGGACATTTGTCTGGGGAATGGAAAAACCTTGATATGCTTCTCTATATGGAATTTTTGCTACACATCATAGGTAATCTTATCTCCATCATTGCTTTGATAAAATAAGAGTTTGGCTACTTTGTCTGCAGGTAAGATGGAACTGGGAGTCCAGAGCCCTGAGCTCTCCATAAGGATTGGCTATGTTTATGATCCACAGTCTTAGGTGCCCCCTGTCCTCCCTGGGCAACTGTCCAATGAAGCCAGTGACTCCTGTATATATATATACAGGAGTATATATATATATTTTTTTTTCCTCTTTTGACAGGGTCTCACTCTGTCACGGAGACCAGAGTGCAGTGGCAGCATCATAGCTCACTACAATCTCAAGCATCTGGGCTTAAGAGATCCTCCTCGAGCTTCCGAAGTAGCTGTGACTATAGGCACTCACCACCACACCCAGCTAATTTTTCCATTTTTTATAGAGATGGAGTCTGGTTTTCCTCAGACTGGTCTCAAACTCCTGACCTCAAGCAATCCCCCCATCCCAGGTTTCCAAAGTACTAAGATTACAGGCATGAGCTACTGTGCCTGGCCTGTCTTATCCATCCTTTAGGAATGGGGTAAGGCCAGGGCGTAAGAGCCGAAGGTACTTTGCAGAGGCCAAGTCCTACAGGATCACATCATGATTTTTTTTTTTTTTTAGAGACAGAGTCTTACTTTATGGCCCTTGGTAGAGTGCCGTGGCATCACACAGCTCACAGCAACTTCCAACTCCTTGGCTTAGGCGATTCTCTTGCCTCAACCTCCTAAGTAGCTGGGACTATAGGCGCCCACTACAACGCCCCAGCTATTTTTTTGTTGCAGTTCAGCTGGGGCCGGGTTTGAACCCGCCACCCTTGATATATACCCTACCCACCGAGCCACAGGCACCGCCCCATGATTGTTTTTCGCTATTTCTTAGTTATACTGTGAATCTAATTGTGGCCTGGTGATGGTAACACTTAATGTCTGTGTAACACTTGGCAATGTGTAAAGAGCTCTTAGTGCTGTGTTTTCATTTGGTCCTCCTTGTGCTCTGACCGCCTTGTGGTACCTTCATTATCCCCACCTCCACAGATGAGAAGCTGATTGCATCTTAGAGAAGTTAAGAGATTGGGCTGCAAGCTCCTTGCTTTAACATTTATTAAGTGCCTGCCGTATACCAGGTGCTATACTAGAGACTCATCACACCAAAATGATTTCTTCCTCTTTTTTTTTTTGAGACAGAGTCTCATTATGTCACCCTCAGTAGAGTGCGGTGGCATCACAGCTCACAGCAACCTCAAACTCTTGGGCTGAAGCAGTTCTCTTGCCTCAGCCTCCCAGTAGCTGGGACTATAGATGCCTGCCATAGAACCTAGCCAATTTTTTGTTATTTTTGTTGTTATTATTTAGCAGGCCCTGACCAGGTTTGGACCCCACCAGTCCCAGTGCATGTGGCTGATTCACTTAACCACTGAGTTATGGCCGCCAAGCCACCAAAATGATTTCTTAAGAAATGGTCACTTAGGCTCAGCACCTGTAGCTCAGTGGTTATGGTGCCAGACACATACACTAAGGGTGGCAGGTTTGAACTTGGCCCAAGTCAGCTGAACAACTGCAACAAAAAAATAGCCAGGTGTTGTGACAGGTGCCTATAGTAAGAATCTGTCTCAAAAAAAAAAAGCAAAACAAAACCAGAAATGGTCACTTAAGCAGGTTCTTTACCTAACATACGCAATCAGTATAACTTCTTTATACCCTCAATGAATCCCAAATAATAAATAAATAAATTGCACACACACCAAGAAAAAAAGAAATGGTTACTTCTTTTTTTTTTTTTTTTTTTTTAAGAGACAGAGTCTCACTTTATCACCCTTGGCAGAATGCCGTGGCGTCACAGCTCATTCTCTTTCCTCAGCCTCCTGAGTAGCTGGGACTACAGGCGCCTGTCACAACGCCCAGCTATTTTTTTGTTGCAGTTGGGCCTGGGTCAGGTTCAAACTCGCCACCCTCAGTATATGGTGCTAGCGCCCCACCCACCAAGTCACAGGCACCACCCAAGGAATGGTTACTTCTGTCAAGAACACCAGAGCCAGGACTCCAGCCGATCTACAGCTGTGCACACAGCACTACCACTGCTCTGTGAACTGAGAGCACACGGTCCGTAATCGTAGTCCTTGTGCTCTAGGACTGCCATTTACTCAGTACTTGTGCGCTGGACATCATGAATACATTATTACTGATTTTCACAACCATTCTGGTAGATGAATAATTGTTTTTCTCATGTTCAAGGCCCAGGGAGTTTGCCACTGTTACACACCTAGTAAGCAATCACACCAAGTGGTAACAATAGTAGCAGTAGAAATATTTACTGAAGGAAGGCTTACTATGTGCAAAATACTGTGCTTTGAGGGTTTATAGATTATGTCATAAAACTTTGACCACAGCCCCAAGAGGAAGGAAGTTTTGTTATTCCTTTCAGAGAGACATTGACTTGCCAGGGGTCACACAGCTGGTGGTAAGAGGTTACTGTCTGGTACTGAATCCAGGTCCCTACTGAGCCATTTTTAGTGTGTCCAGACAAGGGCATTGCCTTACCTGTGTCCGTACCCCATCCCTGCAGAGCCTGCTTCACTGTTGGCACGTGGTAGGTACCCACATGTGTTTGTTTAGATAAAAACAGGTTCTTTGCTACCAACATGCTGATCAAAAGAAAGATAATAACCACCTAAGATCGCTCTGAGGTAGCTGGGCGTGGTGGCTCACGCCTGTAATCCTGGCAGCCTGGGAGGCCAGGCAGGTGGATTAGTTGAGCTTCGGAGTTTGAGACCAGCCAAAGCAAGAGCGAGACCCTGTCTCTACTATAAATAGGAAAAAGAAAAAAAAAATAACCCACTAGCTGGACGTTGTGGAGGGCGACTGTAGTCCCAGCTACTCAAGTGGCTGAGGCAAGAGGATCTCTGAAGCCCAAGAGTTTGAGCTGTGATCCCATGGCACTCTACTTGGGGTGACGTTGTTGTGAGGATGTCGTGGTTCCCCATGCCTTGAGCTTGGACATGCCTCTGTCTCCCCGTCCCCACAGTGCCACCGGGCACCCCGTCATGCTTGCCTTTTTGGCCCCCAGGATCGCCAACCTGAAGATTCAGCTGGCCAAGCTGGACAGTGAGGCGTGGCCTGGGGTCCTGGACTCTGAGAGGGACCGATTGATCCTCATCAACGAGAAGGAGGAGCTGCTGAAGGAGATGCGCTTCATCAGCCCAAGGAAGTGGACCCAGGGGGAGGTGGAGCAGCTGGAGATGGCCCGGAAGCGGCTGGAGAAGGACCTGCAGGCGGCCCGGGACACCCAGAGCAAGGCGCTGACAGAGAGGTGAGGCCGGGGCTCTTCTTTCACTGCTGATCTGTCCTCCAGGTCCCAACAGTGAGGAGGCACGAGTGGGACACCCTGAGGCACCTGGGCTCTGCCCTGACCACACTTAGTTTAGAGGTTCTCACATCTCGCCCAAGTAGCAAGTTAAGGGAGGATGATTCACCATCTAGAACACCAGCTACCTGGTATTTTACACAGCGAATCACATTACCAAAACGTCGTCTTAGGTGTAGGCTTCAAATATATATCTTCTGACTAAAGTAAGCCATAGCACTGTACAACTGAGAGCAATTGTTTTCTGACTTTGTGACAGTGGTGCACGTTTTATATTGTGACCTAACTCTAGGTTCACTAAAAAGTGCCTACTCTCTTTGCATCTCGTGTCTCTCTGTCTTCCGTTTCCTTTCTTTTCATGCCCACCAAATTGATTTCACTGCATTGTATGCAGTTTGAAGTTTGAAAAGCACTGGTGTGGATGGAGGTTGCAAACTGGCCTGCCAGTGGGGGCCAAGCAGGACGTAGAATGCTGGAGACCCACGTGGACGTGACCATGTCAGACTGGAGGGCACAGACCCACTGGACTAAAGCAAGGGGCTGTCTCCCTGCTCCAACGAATGGGAATGCAGACCCTGGGCTGCCAGAGGGCCCTATATTTCAAGGAAAAGAGTTGTTTGGAGTTTTCATTTTTAAATATTAACAACTAATCAAAATTCAAAAAAAATACCGTCAGCCTGTTTCATCTGTGGACTTGGTATAACCTAAAAGCTACTGGTTCATGTTCTCTGACCCAGACCTCATAATAGACTTTATCTTTATTTCCTTCAGTGTCCTACCAACCTGCACACCCACAATACACAGAATGCAACTCTGTGTCCACGGGGTGCTGTCTCCCCCAGCTTCACATTCATTCATTCTTTCTGTCCATTGCCAGAGTTTGTTGATTTATTTGAGAGATGTTTTGCTGCACATTTTATGTGTACAGGCAATTTGGGAGATTCAGAATTAATATAAGACATGCTCCCTTGCCCATGACCTTTAAATCTGTTCTTTCTAGATTTTTGTATTGTTTTGTTTGCAGCAGACTTTATTCAGCAAAGTTCTTGCCCTTCAGTAGCTTAGAATTAAAGCTAGTGACTTTCAAATGTTTCTGTGTGGGGTGGGGTGGCCAGGAATCAGCAAGGGAATACCTTTTTCTGTGAAATCAGAGGCAGCATCTCAGGTTGTTAAACAGGTAAACGTGCCTGTGCCTCAGTTTTGAAGCAGCCCAGAAGTCCTATGTCGCCCCATGATGGGTCCTTGAGGGAGTCCTGGTGCCCTAAGGCCCCCCGTGTGTGGTACCAGCCTAGCGACTGAGTGAGCCCCTCTTGCACTGGCATGATGCCAGGTGGGTCAAGTTGACAAGCCTCTGCCTGGCCGCTCCTGGTTACAAAGACTTTCCTGACTAGCCGATGGTGGGAATCGCTCCCCACCAAGCACTTTATTGGGACTGCTGGATGGATGTCTGCATTGTCTCCATTTCCTCTTCTCCATCCTCTACTGGCTGGCATAGCTGACTAGCCCTGGCCCACCTCCAGGTAGGCAGGAGAGAACGAAAAGGGTAGAGATTGAATAATTGGAAGTACATGCTAGAAGTCACCTTTAACACCAAGACTCTCTGTCCCACTTTCCCTGGGACTGAAGTTATTTAAGTACCTGCTGCATGTTGTTTTATTTAAAATCAGTTTCCAATACCCCATGATTACATTAATGTGCACAGCTATGATTTAATAAAAAAAAAATCTGTTTCTGTTGAACCTATTGATGACATTAACTAAGGGTTTGCTATAATCATATTGAATACCTATATAGTCTGAAGGCCATTGGACCACATAGTGAATTGAGGCTCTTCCCTGCTAGAAAAACCCTGGCTTCTTGATAGCAGGACTGGAGGTTCTCTTAGGGACCCCTAACGTATATGACATGTAAAAGCTGGCATCTTGTGCCAGACTCTGTAACCTATGTCATCTCATTTAAAACTCCTATTAACCCTGAGGCTGGTCCCACTTTACAGATGAGGAAACTGAGGCTCAGCTGACATCACTGAGTGGCAGAGCCAGGGTTAGAAGCCCCCAAGCTTGCTGGCTCCAGAGCCCATGCTCTTTCAGCTGCTACCCACACAAATGATCTTTGATTATACCCTTCAACCACATCCTTCAAAGGTCTGAGGGCTCCCCTGGAGCATTGAGTTCACACTCCCGAATAGGGTGGGAGAGGCAGCAGGATGTGGGTAGGAAGCCCTGAAAGGAGACTGGGGAGGGAGCTCCAGAAGCTGGGCCTGGGGCACGAGCTCCAGAAGCTGGGCCTGGGGCACCATGCTGATGGCTGTGAGCCTCCCACGGGAGGGAGAAGGGAAACCCACCCAGCTGTCATCGTCCTATCTGCAGCTGTTTCCTTAAAGCTCCACATTCGTCTGCCTGTGTTCACCTCTCTGACGCGGGTTTTTCCCTCCTCTCTTGGTCTCTCGTTCTTTGTTTCTCGCGTGTGTGTGTGTGTGTGTGTGTGTGTGTCTGTGTGTCTGTGTGTCTGTGTGTGTGTCTTTATTTTTAGTGTCAGTTTCTCTCTCTCCCTCCCCCGCCTTCTCTCTTTCTCTTTTTTCTCGCTCTCAAAATGGGATTATTATGCTCCTCACCTTCACACACAGCCTTTCCTATTCAAGGTGCCTTTGAGGACAGGAATAGACACACCCAGGAAAGGCAGCCTTGCAGGACCTGCCAAAGCCCGATCACAACTCAGTCAGCATCACAGGCGTCCTCACAAGCCTTGTCCTACCCTCTGCTGCCCCCACCCCGTTCCCCTCAAAGCTTCCCTCAAAGCGGGGCTGCAGCCCTGCGGGATGCTCGTGAGCGTGTGGGCTCTCTGGCCCCCGCCCAGGGACCAATCATTCAGGCCCAAGACACAGCCCCGGCTCTTGCATTTTTAACCAGCGCCCCAGGTGCCAAGCCACAGCTTGTGGGGATTCCAGCCCCACCTTCTGGGCCCTCTGCCTCCTTCCACCCTTGTTGTGTCCTTAGCCTCCCAGCATGTGCCAGGCATCACACACGCATACCATCTGGCCTGCCAAGCCCAGCACTGCTGGGGGCAGCCTCCGCACCTGCGTGTTGCTATCAGTGGCTAACCCCTCCCTGTGCTCAGGAAGTCGAGGCCACCCCGCTCCAGTTCCCTCAGCATTTTATCAAAGCTCCAGTGGGGACCCGCGCTTACTCCCAGAACATGCCTCTGTGGCTTTTCTCCCACAGAGAAAAGGAGAGCCCCAGCTGCTCCGTGACCCCAGACCTCACACCTTTTCTGGGCTTTGCTTTTACTGAGGGTCAGAGGTCTCACAGCCTTGTCCATGCCATTGAAAGTCAAGGATTTTATTCATATGGGCTCCATCTGCCAGCCTGCTGTCTGCCCCCACCAGCCTAAGGCAAAACTGTGGAAGAACAGCGCCCGGGACTAAAATGGCCCGGAGCCATGCCAAGGCCACTGTGCCTACTGCTCCTGCTATCTTTTCTATAATGTCACAGGTGCAGTTGCCCATTGAGGTACCTCACCCATCCCTCAATGCTTTTCTGATGTATCTAGAGCAAATGCTGGTGTTCACTCCAGGGCACATATGTTGGCAGCCTGTGGTGTGTGTTGGTGGAGGGATGGTGTGGCTTAATTTTTCTATAGAAATGAGCCCTTTCTTTCAAGCCCCCAGCTGGGTTAGCTGTGCCCTTGTTACACTCACCTGTCCAAGAAGTCAGTAAGTCCCTATCCAGCAGGGTGTCAGGAGGGGCCAAGGGGACAGCAGTAGATCCCATCTGTCCATGGGAGATTCAGCATGCAGGTCTTTCAGCAGAGCTCATGAACTCCCTCCTTTATCTGGGGGAAAACGTCACACATTCCCCAAATATTGAGCACTTCCTTGTGGTGCTGGGGCAGCAAGACATAGCCTCTGCCTCTATGCAATCCCCAGAGGTTGTAGCAGCCCCTAAGCTTTAGTATGCTAGAAGATCACCTGGGAGGCTTCATGAAAAGGCAGAGTCCCAGGCCCTGCCTCTTGGCTTTCTGATTCAGCAAGTTGAAGTAGGACCCAGGAATGTGTGATTTAGTAAGCACTCCCCTTTCTAATGCAGATGGTTTGCATTCCAAAGCCAAGAACCACTAGCCTAATGGGTACGTGAGAGCAGCCCCGTGAGAGCAGCCCCGAGTTGTAAGTTTGGGAGGGCACTTGCTTGCTTGATGGGGTCTCTTCCCCGTCAGACCCTTAGATCTTGGAGTGAGCCTGCTCCAGGGGTTAGGGAGAGCCATTCCATGAGCCAAACACACTCCCTGGGGCCCACACAAGCTGCCCTACAAAGAGGCTTTCAGGAGAGGCTGCAGGCTGACATTGGAACCTATATCCAGAGGTCTCTTTCAAACATGTGTTTTGTCTCCAGAGAGGTAGTTTCTAAACTGGACTTTTGTATCAGATATACCTGGTACGGACCTTGACTTCCAGTTCTGTGACATTCCATCACGTTTAACAACCTCTTCCCCGGCTTTCCGGTTGCCTTGCGGCTTGCTGCCAGTTGAATTCCAAATTCAACGTTGGAATTTGTGCTCAGAACTTGGTCCTAGGCCCTGCCTCATTTCCCCCTCTATACCTTACCCTAAGATGCTGTGTTAGTCTGTTAGGACTCCAATGGCAGAGTACCACAGATTGACTAAAAGTCCTGTCTCCAAATACAGTCACATTCTGAGGTTCTGAGAGTTGGGGTTTCAACATAGACATTTGGAGGGAGTGAACAAAAAAAATCAGCTCTTAAAAAAAAAATCAGGCTCAGCACCCGTAGCACAGTGGTTACAGCACCAGCCCCATGCACCGAGGCTGGTGGGTTCAAACCCAGCCTGGGCCAGCTAAACAACAATGACAACTGCAACAAAAAATAGCTAGGCATTGTGGCGGGTGCCTGTAGTCCCAGGTACTTGGGAGGCTGAGGCAAGAGAATCACTTAAGCCCAAGAGTTTGAGATCACTGTGAGCTGTGACACCAAAGCACTCTACCGGAGGCAACGTAGTGAGACTGTCTCAAAACAGAAATAATAATAATAATCAGCTCTCAATAATAATAATAATAATCAGCTCTAAGTAGGCCGTAATCTCATTCATATAATAATCCACATGATGGTGACCCCAGCTTTATAGCAGCTCACCCATTCAGTGTTCATGTCCACATGTCTGCAACAGAAGTCTTCTCTCCCTGGAGTGCCCCCTTGAGCCTTCCCATGCCAGCAGATGCCACATCTGGAGGTCTGGTCAGCTGCTCCTGGTGGTAACTCACAGTCATCCTCATTGACTCTCTCTCTGTCTCGCCCCCTTGTCCAGCCCATGCCCTGTCTTCATCTTTTCCAGCATCACACAAGTCCTACTGTCTGAGTTCCGCCACTGCAGCCTCCCTCTCTGCCTTTGGTTTTCTTCTGCCCGTTGTCTTCACAGCAGCCAGAATCACCTCAGGATGAAAGCCTCTGCTCAGCCCCTGCTTGGAAGCTCCTTTCCCCCTGCACTTTCTCTACCCAACTCCTGTCCTTATTATATCAGCTTAAATGCTTATACTAGTTGAGAATCTCCCTGCTGCAGGAAATAGCCCCTAAAATCTCTGTGGCTTCAAAGAAGAGGATTTTGTTTCTTACTCATACAATGTCTCATTGGGGGCTGGCTGTGGTGGTTCACGCCCGTAATCTTAGCACTTTGGGAGGTCAAGGTGGTCAAGTATTGGGAGTATTGCCAAGAGTTCAAGACCAGCCTGGGTAAGAGCAAGATTCCATCTCTACAAAAAAAGAGAGAGAGAGAAATTAGCTGCGTGTCTGGTGGGCACCTGCAGTCCCAGCTACTCAGGAAGCTGAGGGAGGAGGATCCACTTGAGCCCAGGAGTTTGAAGTTACAGTGATCCAGGATGATGCCATGCCACTCTAGCCTGAGCAACAGAGCAAGACCCTCTCAATAAATAAATAACAGCCTACTTACGTATTCCCAGTGAACAGGCATCTTTCTGTGTGGTCCTTCAGGAATGTGGTACTTCTCCTGAAGTCACAAGAGTCCTCCCAAGAGCTGGCCAGACAGACACCCCCACTTCTAACCATTCCAACCCATTGTACATCCCTTCGGCTCACACCCAACTGGCCAGAACACCCCCTGCCCCCCAACATTCAGTACAAGGGAGCAGGGAAGGCAGACCCCCTGGCAGCCACAGATACAGAGAGGGCAGACAAGGCTGTGTGCCAGTCTCAGACGTGAAGTCACTTGCGCAGAGAGGCTTACCTTCCAGTGTCAATTATGCCTGTCATTTTATGTTCCTTCCTACTGCTGCCTACCCTGTAACACACCGTCAATACAATATTTTGAATATTCTCTTTTTTTTATAGAGACAGAGTCTCACTTTGTCGCCCTCAGTAGAGGGCTGTGGCGTCGCAGCTCACAGCAACCTCCAGCTTTTGGGCTTAGGTGATTCTCTCGCCTCAGCCTCCTGAGTAGCTGGGACCACAGGCACCCACCACAATACCCAACTATTTTTTTGTTGCAGTTTGGCCAGGGCCAGGTTTAAACCCACCACCCTCAGTATATGGGGCTGGTGCCCTACCCACCAAGCCACAGACGCCGCCCTCTTTTGGGTATTTCTTTAATACTCCCAATAGATTGTAAGCTCCGTAAGAGCAGAAGCAAGTTCTGCTTTGCACACTGCTTTATCCCCAGTGCCAAGGACAGGGTAGGCATGCAGTAAATATTAGCTGAAGGAGGGAAGGTGACGGAGAGAGAAGTGATAGGTGGAAGCCTAATTCTGCAACCAATTCCATAGCTTTAAGTAAATTATTTTTAACTCTAAGAGCCTCACCTTCCTCACATGTGGAGTGGTAAAAATCATTCTTACGTTAGCTTCTGTGTTCAGCTGAATTAAGGCAGTAGTAGGGGAGTGATAGCATAGTGCAGGGCTTCTCAACCTGTGGGTCACGACCCGCAGAAACTGTATTAAAGGAAAGTTGAGAACCACTGCCATAGTGACTGTAGGATTATAACACATGTGCAGACTATATGTGTCTCCCCAAATGCCATAGTAAAATGCTTCCAGAAAGATCGTGTGTATGTGTCTGTGGGTCTGTGTGTACATCTGTAAGAGCGTATACCTACACTTCCATTTGGGGAGCTAGAGACGAGGAGGAGGGCTGGGCTGTCAGGGGCACTCCCGCATGCCTTCTCTCCTGGCAGATTAAAGTTAAACAGTAAGAGGAACCAGCTGGTGAAGGAACTGGAGGAAGCCACACGCCACCTGGCGACTCTGCACTCCCAGCTGAAAAGGTGAGTGGTAGGGGTCACTGCTATCCCTTGGGGGTAGCCAGACACAGGGGTCCCTAGTGTCCCAGCCCAGGCTCACCTTCACTTTGCTGTAGGGCTTTATCATGGACAGTTAGAAGCACAGCAGGTGGTCAGTCTGATGCACTTGGGCTTGGACTGGTGTTGGGGTGGGGGGTGCAAGGGCCATCACCTCCCCAGACTGATAACATAGAAGCCGCAGGCATTTGCTAGTGTGTCTTAAGACCCAACTCTTTTTTTTTTTTTACTTCTTTTTTTCTTAAGAGACAGAGTCTCACTTTGTTGCCCTTGGTAGACTGCCATGGCGTCACAGCTCACAGCAACCTCCAGCTCTTGGGCTTAGGCGATTTTCTTGCCTCAGCCTCCCCAGTAGATGGGACTATAGGTGCCTGTCACAACGCCCAGCTATGTTTTTGTTGCAGTTTGACTGGGCCGGGTTGGAACCCCCCTCACCCTCAGTATTTGGGACCAGCACCCTATCCACTGAGCCACAGGTGCCACCCAAGACCCAACTCTTATACCTGTCACCCTGCCTGTACAACACAGAGAGAGGCATGGGCCTTCCCTCGTGAGCAACAGTGCATCAGTGGAATTTAATAACAACATTTTGTTTTTATCAGATTTTGTTTTTAATGGTTGCCTTCTACGTGTAATAAATGAAACTGATTTTCAAATGACACTTAGGATGTAAAGTTTTCTTTTAAGATAAATGTGTTAAAGTATAAAGAAGCTGATTTCAAGAAAGAGTTTGAGAAATATTATTTGGAGCTGGGTTCAAATAAATAAAAGTATCTTGAAAATGCAAGGTGGCCGGTGGAGGTTCAGGAAACTAATAGAAAGGAAAAAGTGAACTTTGAAGGCGGTTAACTTGAGTTCACATCCCAGCCCTGCCACTGACTGGTTATCTGGGCTTCTTGGGGTCTCAGGAGGGGTTTTGTTTTCTTGTTGTTGTTGTTGTTGTTGTTTTGGTTGTTTGGGGGGTTTTCTCCCCTAGTTAAAAGAGGGTGGATGTTCTACCCTAGAGGCAGTTAGTGCGTCAGGTGAGATTGTGGTGCTTTCCCAAGCTCGGCAGAAAGTCCCCACCAGCCCACTGCGCTCTGAGTGCCTCACTGTCCCTTCTGTCTCTGTGCCGCAGCCTATCCACCAGCATGCAGTCCCTCTCCTCAGGCAGCAGCCCCGGATCCCTCACATCCAGCCGGGGCTCCCTGGCTGCATCCAGCCTGGACTCCTCCACCTCGGCCAGCTTCACTGACCTCTACTATGACCCCTTTGAGCAACTGGACTCAGAGCTGCAGAGCAAGGTGGAGTTCCTGCTCCTGGAGGGCACCACGGGCTTCCGGCCCTCAGGCTGCATCACCACCATCCATGAGGATGAAGTGGCCAAGACCCAGAAGGCGGAGGGAGGTGGCCGCCTGCAGGCCCTGCGTTCCCTGTCAGGCACCCCAAAGTCCATGACCTCCCTGTCCCCACGCTCCTCCCTCTCCTCCCCATCCCCGCCATGCTCTCCTCTCATCGCTGACCCCCTCCTGGCTGAAGACGCCTTCCTCAACCCCCTGGAGTTTGAAGACCCAGAGCTGAGTGCCGCTCTTTGTGAACTTAGCCTTGGCAGCAGCACCCAGGAGAGGTACCAGCTGGAGGAACCAGGAGCAGAGGGCAAGCAGCTGGGCCAAGGTAGGGCACCACATCCAGAGGTCGGAGCTGGGAGCAGGGAAAGAGATGCCTTGTGCTCAGGACCCCAGTGATAATGACGGTCATCATTTACTGACGGCTTTCTGTGTGCCAGGTCTTCACATGGGAGGTTTCTGTATTTACTTATTTGGTAGATATTAACTCGTTATGTTCCAGGTCCTGTGCTAAGTGTCTCCCTGGCAAATGCATTCATTCAGCAGATACGCCATGTGCCAGGCACCGGGTGGGTCACTGAGGATAGTGTTGATGACAGACAAGGTCCCTGTTCTCCTGAGGCTTATATTCAAATGGAGGCACAGACAGTAAGTGTGTACCCAGATGGAAGCACAATGAAGAAAGTAAAGCAGGGAATACAGTAGAGCCTTTCAGGCTGGAGTGGGACCACCAGCTCACAGTGGCTTGTAAAGGACAGTGACGTGTGAGTAGAGGCTTGGGTGGAGAGAAGGAGCCAACCTCGGGGAAAGCAAGAGCAAAATCTATAAGGTCAGATCCAGGGACTAACAGGGGTTAGGAAGCCACAGGTCAGAGGTGGGGGGTCACCAACAGGATTGGAAAATTAGGCGAAGTCCAGAACCTGTAGCAAAGAAGTCCAACCTGCAGCCCGCGGGCCACAGGTAGATTGTTTGAGGCCTGTTTTGTTTGTCTGTAGTGTTGGATAATGAGAAAAGTATGCGTAGACCTTTTCTTTTGCTAATCACTATTTTTTTTTTGAGACAGGGTCTCACTTTGTCACTCACTTTGTGATGCTGTGGCATCACAGCTCACAGCAACCTCAAACTCTTGGGCTTAAGTGATTCTCTTGCTTCAGTCTCCCACAGTAGCTGGGACAACAGGCACCTGCCACAACGCCCAGCTGTTTTTTGTTGTTGTAGTTGTCATTGTTGCTTAGCAGGCTCAGGCCAGGTTCCAACCTGCCAGTCCCAGGGTATGTGGCTGGCACCCTAACCACTGAGCTATGGGCGCTGAGCCTGCTCATCAGCTTTTGTTAGTGTTTGTGTGTTTACCGTGTGCTCTAAGACAACTCTTATTCTTCCAATGTGCAGCAGAAAAACAAAAAAGGTTAGACATCCCTGAGAGACGTGGTGGGCTGTGGCAAGGAGCTTGGACTTTATTCTCATTGCATGTGACCATTTGAAACCAGAAGTGATTGTACGTGAGGTCAAAAGGAACTTTCTGGCGTTGATGAGATTCAAGTTGGAATCTTCAAAAGAGAAAATGGTGCAGACATTGACAACTAAGATTTAGTATTTATTATCTTTAGCAGCCATCACATAGTAAATCATACTAGATAACATTTATCAGGATGTATTATGTTTTGGGCGATGTGCCTTATATGGTAAAATAGGTTACTTCTATTCTGTCCATATCACAGATGAGGAGTTGAGGCTCAGAGAGGTGATGTCACTTGCCTTAGGTCACGTAACCAAGTGAGAAAGCAGGGATTAGAAGTTGGCTTTCTGTGACCCTAGAACCTAACCCCTTTAGGGATGGGAGGTGACTCGGTGTATTTGTTCGCACGGCATCCCTGGTGTTTGCTGAGCCACCATGCCCGTCTTGCTGTGGGCGTGAAGGTCAGGACTGAGTGGGGTGCTCAGTGAGCTCACCTGGAGCTCTTTGGCTTTCCTGGCATTTCCCACCCCTTCATACAAAATAATAATAGCTGTGATTTATTGAGTATAGGTATGCAGGATTTGTAATACCTGAAGTGGTTGGTTTTTTAAAAAATCCCCACCTGACAGATACAATAAGGCAAAAGGGCTTGTAGGAGGTCCGTCTCACACAGTGATGCCGTGGGATGCAGACTGATACCAGGATCACTTGCCCAGAACATACACCATCCCTGTGCCCAGCTCTGTGTGCAGAGGGCCCCTGCCCCAGGTTCCTTGTGAGACCAGCTAGCAGCAGTAGGGCCCACCCCAGCCCTACAGCTCCGGGAGTGGGGATGGGGAGGAGTGTGGATCCCATGCTCAGTGCTGTCCACTCATTTTTAAGGGCCAGAGGGACTGTGGGGACAGATGAGGCTTCCTGGTTAACTAAAGGCTCCGAGTGCTAGTGGTTTCCTTAGAAGAGGAGCTGACAGATTCCTGGGCTTTCCTCTTCAGAAGGGAGTCTTGCTGAGTGCTCTCAAACAGCAACAAAAACAAGCGTCCTACTACAGCAGGTGGCAAACCTCAGAAAATTATTCCCTGGAGAGGAGGGGGTTCAGGTGGAACTGGGCTCAAAGAAAGCTTCTCTGATGAGGTGTAAAGCCGGCTCAGGATGCTCAGGCCCCATCTGTGGCCTGGGAAGTGACTCCCCTCTCATCCCCGACAGTGTCCTCGGGGCTGTGGCCTGAGACAGCACAGGAGGCCCGATACACACGATCTTGGAATGGCATTTCCATCGTGCCATCTCCAGAAGCCTTCCCCGCAGTGGGCGATGCCAGGCAGCTCTCAGACACTAAGCAGGTTATGCGATTAGTGCTGCTGTTCAGTCAGCAGACAAATTAATCTCTTTAAGTGGTTTAGTGGAGGGTGGAGATGTGTGGGTCTAAAGACGGGAGGTCTCCGTGGGCTCTGCAGGCGTGGAACAGGCTCAGTCGGCTTCCCTACTGTCAGCACCTGCAACCTGCCAGCCTCACCTGGTCACCTCTCCCCTTCCGCAGCCTGCTGTGCCTGTCCCTGTGCCCCTCTATACACCAGGTGCTCAGAAGTGCTGGCCACAGCTGGGCACAGTGGCTCAGGCCTGTAGTCCTAGCACACACTTTGGAAGACCGAGACAGGTGGATAGCTGGAGCTCAGGAGTTCGAAACTAGCCTGAGCAAGAGTGGGACCTCAGCTCTACTAAAAAATAGAAACACTAGCGGGCTTTGTGGCAGGTACCTATAGTCCCAGCTACTAAAGAGGCTGAGGCATGAGGATCACTTGAGCCTAAGAGTCTGGAGTTGCTGTGAGCTATGATGATGTCACGGCACTCTACCCAGGGCAACAGAGTGATACTCTGTCTCAAAAAAGAAGAAAAAAAGGAGATTGCAAGATCTAAATCTGGCCTTTCCTACTGCATGGAGGACAGCAAGACCTATCTCAGTCATCTCGGTGGCCCTGAACCTGGCAGTGGCCCTGACACACCATAGGTGTTTGTGCAGCCTGTGCTGAGTGTCTGGTTGTGAGGTCCGCCTTAGAGACTTTCAAGGATATCTGTTAAGGGTAGGGAAGAGGAGGAGCTAAGTTAGGGGTAAAATGAGCTAGGTCAAAGGAGAGAACAGGTGTTTAATCCCACCCCCCCACCCCCAACCCCTCCTGTTGAAGGTTCAGGGGCTATTATTTTGCCACAGCTGTGTAGGGATGGATTGAGAAGGCATCACAATCATGATAGGGACGCTAGTGGCAATAAGGATGGTGGTAATGAGTTTTGCAAAGCACTTGGTGTGCACCAGTCTCTCAAGCCTTCCCCTATATTGTCACTTGAGTCCTCCCAACAGCCCTAGAAAGTAGGTATTGTTATTCCCAATTTATAAATTACCATCCTCTGGGGCTTCAAAGACTTAAATCGATGTCTCAAGGATATAGAAATGGGATTTGTGCCCAGGCAGTTTGACTCCAGAGCCTGGGGTGCAATCACATGTGATCTCTTCCATTACCCCCAAAGCACAGCAGGACCTTACTTTAGCATTCCAAGGGGTCTGGAATTTAGCAGGATTGTCTTAGGACAGAGGGTGGATCAAAACTGGGCATTGCAAAGGCAAAGCAGTACCCTGGTTTCTGAATCTGCCTTTCTATCCTTCCTGCTTCCTCTCTCCTCCTATAGCTGTGAGCACGGCCCAGGGGTGTGGTCTGAAAGTGGCCTGTGTCTCTGCTGCGGTGTCTGACGAGTCGGTGGCAGGGGACAGCGGTGTGTATGAGGCTTCTGTGCAGAGGTGAGTACCGAGTGCTGGCTGACTGTGTGTGGTCACATAGGCCATGAACTGTGAATGAATATGCAGAGCCTAGGCCTTTCGGGTGGCGTGGTATCAGCCCTCACAGGTGTGGGGGAGTTCCTAGGGGGACATTCGGTGACCCCATCTTCCCCTGGCAGCCCAAGACAGACAGCACTGGCTTCTCCCAGGACTGGAGACACTTCCAGTTGGGAGAGTGCTGGTTCTGTGGGAGCCATGAAGAAGTGCATGCGTGGGATGCAAGCCCTGGAGAGGGGGATGCCGTTCAAGGGAGGAGTCTGCAGGGAGGCTAAGCAGACCCCAACTCCCTCCCTGAGGATCCACCCGTAGCCTCCCTGAGTGGGTCCCTGCAGGGAGGCCTGACTCGCCTCTCTGCTATTGTCTTTCAGACTTGGTGCTTCAGAAGCTATTGTATTTGACAGTGATGAATCCGAAGCAGTGGGTGCCACCCGAGTTCAGATTGCCCTGAAGTAAGTGACAGGGACAGTGAGGACAGAGGGAGTGGTTCTGTGCAGGCTCTCTCGTCCACAGCATTTTACTAGCATTTACCTTCTTGGCTGCCCGGGAAGAAAGGCAAGGCCAGCAGGACTTGGTGGCCATGGTGCACCCTAACTAAAGGAATGCTGACTCTTTCTCTACCTCCCAGCTCCCCATTTGACACATGTGAAAAGTAAGATTTTGAAAGACCTGACTTGCTCCAGCTCATGGAGTAGCTGGCCTGTGACAGCCAGGATCAGACTGAGACCTCCTCCCTCTCAGCGTGTTTTCCTTTTTTGTTTTGCTTTTTAGAGGCAGAGTCTCACTTTGTCACCCTCAGTAGAGTGCTGTGCGTCACAGCTCACAGCAACCTCCATCTCTTGGGCTTAGGCGATTCTCTTGCCGCAGCCTCCCACTTAGCTGGGACTCTAGGTACCCACTACAATTCCTGGCTATTTTGTTGTTGCAGTTTGGCTGGGGCCAGGTTTGAACCCGCCACCCTTGGTATATGGGGCTGGTACTGTACTCACTGAGCCACCCACGTGTTCCTTGTTGTTGTGGCTTTTGTCTTTCCATCCCATCCAGGTTTCAGTGATTGGACCCAAGTCGACCCCTGAGGGCTGCAGCCTACATCTGATCCATCCATGTATTGTTTTCTTTTGCTGAGGGATGACTTCAGTGTTTTTTTAAATAGGCATCAATTGCCCACATTTCAATGAAAGAAAAATTTACCCAAGTGTTTGACTTCTCTTTACAAATTCAGACAAGTGACAGCTCAGGGCCTTTATCCTACATGGCAGCAAAGCACCAGGCCTGTGCTCTCTGGCTGACCACAGTGCTCAGAACAGCCAACAGCCATGTCCCATGACTATTAACAGAAAAAAGGAAGGACAGAGAGGTGTGTTACTGACAGGTGTCCCATGTGCCTTTTCATTTCAGGTACGATGAGAAGAATAAGCAATTTGCAATATTAATCATCCAGCTGAGTAACCTTTCTGCTCTGTTGCTGCAGCAAGACCAGAAAGTGTGAGTATGTAGTTGGACAGGTGTATGTGACCCTCTAACCTGGTGCTGCAGTCAGCTCTGGGGGCATGTTCCAGCTCTGTCCTAATCCAACAACAGGGCTTATCAACCCACGGTGGGTTTTTATTGCATGTCACAGTAAAGCTCAACTCTGCATGTGGAGAAGGTCACAGTGACGAGCATGCCAGTTATAAAGAGGGGCACTCTGGACAGTTTCAAACCTCTCACCAGTATATCCTGCACACCTGCCTCATGTCGGCTCTAGGAATGGGGTGGTGAGCAAATCCTTCCTGGACCCTGCCCTCCTGGACTTCGAGCCTCATGAAGAAGAATGATCACAGTCCATTTTAGCATCTCTAAACTCACGTATTTCTTGCACAAAGAAACAGTCCTCCTGTGCGTCTGTTGGAAGGGCATGACTGGGTGCTCCCTTGAGGCTGTGAGCGTGGCAGACGGGTACTGCCTGCATGCGGGCTCTTCCTATGGTAGACAGGGCTTCTGCTTTGATGTACTCACCTGCCTACATGCTTTTCTCCTGTAACTAGACCACAAGGCCTTGAATGCAGCAACAGGGATATTTCTGTGGTCTGCACCCAGCCAGCATATGGGGGTGGGACGTGTGGAAAGAAGGAAGGAAGGAAAGCAGACGAAGCAGAAGGTCGACCAGAAGGACGCCTGGGGTGTTTTCAGTTTCTTGCCCACACAGACAGTGTCAACAGGGGTATCTGTGGGGTAATGCCTAGGAGTGAAGGGTCTGAGTCAAAGGATAAGAGCACCTGGAATTTTCTTAGAATTGTCAAATTCCCCTCCTCGGAGGTGGCAGCGTTTTGCCTTCTGGTATATGAGGGGTCCTGGTTCCCCGGATTCCTCAGTGCTACAAACCCTTGCCCACTGTTGTTCTCTTCAGGATTTCAGCAGCTGTTTAGCCCCACATTGATCCCAGACCTGGGCTGAGCCAAGCACTCTGTGGGTCTGTTTCCCTTTAGGAACATTCGCGTGGCTATCCTTCCGTGTTCCGAAAGCACCACCTGCCTGTTCCGGACCCGGCCCCTGGAAGCCTCAGACACACTCGTGTTCAATGAGGTGTTCTGGGTATCCATGTCCTATCCAGCCCTTCACCAGAAGACCTTAAGAGTCGATGTCTGTACCACTGACAGGAGCCATCTGGAGGAATGCCTGGTAAGGACCATGTCTGTCTGTCTGTCTTCTGCCTGGCCTTTCTGTTCTGGGGATTGGCCCACCCCAAACTTGGGGGAGAAAGCTTAAAGGAGATGCAGGTTGTGATATCATTTGAGCTCATCTTAGATTCCATGCAGAGGGCGAGTGAATGTTGTTCTCAGACTTCCGGGAGGGCAGGGAGGAGCTTTTTCCACAAGGAGGAGTAATAGACTAGAATGTACTTTCTAAACTGCCAGAGCCTAGAGGATGAGAGCCATATGCTGCGGCTTCACTGTGCAGCATCAGAGGGTAACACAAGACGTGCAGAGTGATGAGAACAGCGAGGCAGTGGGGTGACACTGGGCAAGTTACTCTGATCCTCCCCTTTCTCATCCATGCAGTGTGAATGATTGCATGGCTCCCTCATATCCACTAGAAGAACCATTGTAAGGAGAAAGTGAGCCAGTGCATGTAAAGCACCTACTCAGTGTCTGGCACACGGTAGGTTCTTTTGGGATGGGATCAGAGTTCCAGGGCAGCCTTTCCCTTCCTCACTGCATTGGCAGGAGTCGGGACTAGAGATGAAGGCGGTCTGGGCACATTTGAGTTCTGAGAAAGCCATGCCCTCAGAGACTGGCAGACCCAGGTACAGAGGGATGTTCAACTTTCTCATGTATAAAAGGGGGATTTATAGCCCACTCAGGGGAGTGTGATGTACAGATATGTTAGGAAAAGTGAAGGGGCTCGGCACCCGAAACACAAGGGTTCTAAAACAAGTAAAGGGCTTTGTTAACGCTGATGCCACTTACATGTTTTGGTAATTTAACAACTCACCGTAGACGGAAAGGAACTCCAACATTACACCCAGAACATAGCTCTGCCTGTGCTCATACCTTTACTGGCGCCCATTATGGGCCCTCGCCCTGTGCTTGGTGCTGGGGACTCAGTGGGGAGCTAGCTACACAGGAGCTAACTTGAACGGCTTGAATTGTGGTGAGGACCGTGTTGGAAATGGGTGGGTTGAAGTAACAGGAGATGTGGGGCTCATGCAGAGGAAAGAAAGTCTGCATGCTGGGAGAATGTTGGGCTGTTCACTCTCTCCTGATGTGAACCACAGGCCTTTCCCCAGGGTAGGGAACCTCTCTCCATCCTTGCCTGGGTCTGCCTGTGACATAAAACTCTTCTCTGTCATAGGATTTTGCTATGACTAAGTCACCAGGCTTGCCTTTCCCAGCTGTGTCACTCACCTAAAAACTTTCCATTCTTACCCCAGTTTCCTTATCTGTAAAATCCAACTCGTACTACCTACCTCAGAGTAGGTAGTAATCCCCTCCTCTGTAGACCTGGAGATTTGTGTGCAGATTTTGACTGAGCAAGTCTGGGGCAAGTCCTGCCTGAGGTTCTGCATTTCCAACAAGCTCCCAGGTGATATTAATGCTGCTGACCCCTAGATCACACTAGGGGAAAGGCTATGGAGCAACAAGGTCTGACCATGCTGCCTGCTCTGTCCTCCTTAGCTGGAGTGCACCACAGCCTCACTGCCGTTTGTGTTGTCATTCTTAATAATCATGCGGTAGCTAATGTCAATAGTCTACAATTTATGTGGCAGGCACTGAGCTAAGCAGCTTGCATGTATTATCTCCATTGAGTCTCCCTCCAGTCTTCTGAAATAGGTTCCATCTACCACTGGGGAAATCAAGGCACAAGAGGTGAGACACCTTTCCTAAGGCCACACAATCAGAAAGTGGCAGAAGCTGTTTGAACCCAGGCAGGTCCTCCTGTCCTGCGCACACATCAGCCCCTCTGTGTTATCTCTTTGCTAGTGCAGGTCTCCCTGGAGCCGGAGGTGGGGATGGTGGCTGGAAGGGTTTGGCAAGCATGGTGAACGCCAAATGACCGCTCAGAAAGCTCTTCCAAATCCAGGCTCCTCCAGTCAAGCGTTTCCTCAGCCCTGGGCATTCCGAAACGAGAAGAGACTCAATCCTGTTTTCTTCTCCTAATTGGATGCCTTTTATTCCTCCTTCCTAATTGAAGTCTGGTCATTGCTGGTTGCCATGGCAGCAGCCAAAGCGCTCATCTCGCCATGGCTGGTCTCCATCTGTGGCCAATGGGAAGCCTCCTTTCCCGTATGCAATGGGGACATGGAGTGTCAGGCTGTCGTGTTTTGGTGACTGGAGGAGGAAAGTGAGGGAGACAGGAGGAGAAAGGGCTTGTCTGCTTCCTCATAGAGACTCCCTGTGTTGCTGGCTACATGGAACCCCCAGTCTGTCTTACGTGCTTTAGACAGCCAGGCGACAACAACTTCCCCATGAGGAGCCGTGCCTATGTGTTTACTGCTGGGCTGAGAACTGTGCGGGCCCTGGGAAAATAAGGAATCCCGGTTCAGAAAGGCTAAGGAACCTGCCCAGGTCATCCAGCACGAAGATGGCAAAGCCTGGATGTGAGCATGACTGTCAGCTTCCTTATGTGCAGCCATTGTGTTGCTACCTCTCTGTGAGCATCTCTCATGTCCCCAGATTAGGATTATGGGTTTGGAAAGATGTGGCCTGTCTTCCCAATGTCACAGGCAACAGTCCCACCAAATGCTACAGCACAGTATCACAGGGTCCTAGTTGTCTACTACTCAACTGGTAAGTTCATTATCACCCAGTCAAGGCAGCTGTTTCCCAGGTCCTGCGTACACCCAATAGCCGACCATTCTAAGGGCTCCCTTGTGTCTTTCTCACTCTGTCATACTCAGTTGGCAAAACTCCAGCCCTGTCAAAGTGAACTCTCCTCCTCCTCTCCACCCATGCAACTGGAACAAAATGCCTACAGCCACACTGTGGTGTCCCTTGAAAACTGTGATCACTAACTTCCCACGAGCCCTGCATGTTGCCCAGCAATTATTCCATCTCCCCTGAACCATTTACTCTCCCACTCTACACAATGACTAATTTATACTTCTCTCCTGGGGAGTGAATAGAGGAATCAGAAGAAAGCTCGCATGCGTGGAGCATTAGCTGTTCTTGTGCATCTGGAAAGGGGTCTTCCACACTCCTGTCCACAGCCAGCCCTGCACACCGCCCCACCTGGACAGCGCTCCAGCAGCCATCCTGCCCACTCCTCCATTTCCAGTTTTCCCTCTTCAGCTGGATCCACTCTGCTGTTATTTCTCCCATGTTTAAAACAAAATAGAAAAACTACAACCTTTCACCCCATTTTCCACCAACAGCTACTATGTTGCTTCTCTTCTGTATAGCAAAACTTGAAAGAGGTGGGTCCCGTTATCTGTGTAAACCAGTCCATGTGGGTGTTGCCCTCGTCACGGTTGTCAGTGAGCTCCTTGTCACTAGATGCCAGTTCTCCAGCTCCCTGCTCTTCACCCGCTGGCTGTGCCTGCTGCAGCTGCCCCCTTCTCCTCCCTCAGCGTCCTGTCCTTGGCTTCCCCCACGCCTGGCGCTCCGGTGTTCTTCCCGCGCTGCTGGCTTCTCCAGGTGCCTTTCTGGCTCTCCCTCCTCTCCTTGACCTCTGTAGTCGGAGTCTCAATTTAATCTCCCTGCTTCAAATGCTTTCCTCAGTGTCTGGCTCCAGCCCAGGCCTCTCTATTCTTCTCTAATCTCACATCTCTACTGCCTTCCCTGCGCCTTCTCTTACAGGTCAAGTGCTTGTCTGCAGCTCACACAGCTGCAGGAGCACCCCCAGACTTGTGTCCTGTGTCTCTGCTGTCGCAGCTGATAGCAACTCTATTCTTCACTGCTCAAGCCAGACACCCTGGAGCCATCCTTGACCCGTCCCCCGCCCCCACCCCACCCCACATGCACACTGCATCCTCTTAGCTCTACCTTCAGAAGATCCCCAGACCCTGGCCACTTCTCACCACCTCCCTGACCCCAGCCACTGTCCCCTCACCTAATGACTCTAGGCTTCTCCTGCTGGGCTCCCCACTTCTGTCCTTTCTTCCTCTCTTCAACACAGTCTTCAGAATAATTCTATTAAAATGTAAATTAATGCATGCCATTCTTCTGCTGAAACCTTAGGATGGCGTCTGTCTCCACCTAGAGTTGACACCGAGGTCCTTTGCCAGGCCTCCAAGGCCCCATGGGATCTGGCCCCATCTTATCTCTGGGATTTCATTCCCAGAACCCTTCCTCCAGCCTCCTTGTGTTCCTTGAAAACACCAACACGAACTCCCCTTCCAGACCTTCACACTCATTGTGCCCTCTGACATGAATTCAAGACTTGCTCCCTCTCTGCCTTCTGGACTTCACACCAACGTCACCTTCCACCCTAGTTAAAATCCCCTCACCCTCTCCATTCTCACCCTCTCCTGGCCCATCTCCCTGCAATCTTTTTCTCTTTAGCACTTTTTATCACCTAATAATTCACTATCATAGACATTATTTTCACATTTTGTCCCCACTAAAATTAAAGTTCAGAGTCTGCTGCGTGACAGGTTATAGTTTAATTGGCAACTATTTTCCTTTCATAACGGTGCATAAAATAATAGTATACTTTATAATCAGAAGCATCTTAAAGCCGATGAAACACGGTCTGGAATTTACTTATTATTTATCTGATTCCCCCAAATTCAAATACAAGTTCATGAGGGCAAGATACTTATCTGCCTTAAGTCTTGCTGTATCTACATTACCCAGAATAATGCCTTGCACATGGACGTTTCTCAGCACATTTTTATGTGTTGAATAAATGAACAAATGAATGCATATGTAAATGTCCTCAAGCTCATCCAGCTTACTGAGGTAGACAAATAATATTCACACTTAGAAGCAGCCCCAACTAGAGAGTGTATCTCATTAGAATTAATGATAATCTGTCACACTTCACGACTGTGATCACATTCCTCCCCTTTGTACCTCAAGCATGACCTGGAATGTTCTTAACTGCAAGATCTGACATATTTGTCTGTCATGCGAGGCCCTTGGGGGAAGAATCGTGGCTTACATGTTGCTGTGGCTCCAGGGTCTTCGAAGGGCTCAGGGAATATATATTGGATGAGTAACTGCGTAATACACATATATTTGTGTATATTTACATTTATTCTGGGTACCTAAAATGTGCCAAGTGTGTAAATAGCATTCATTAACTCTGATCCTCCCCAGAGCGCCCTAGTGAGGAGGTATCTTCCCTGCCCCAGATGAGGAGGCTGGTGCCCAATGAGTGAAGTTGTCGGCCCTGTCTGCTTCCTTTCCGCTCACCCCTTTCTCCCTGGATTTATTGTTAGTACAGTCCATGCCACATTCTGGTGGTACATCCTGATAGAAGGAAAAACCAGAAGAGCCCCCTCTTCACCCTCGGCACCATCCTGTGCCATTGGTTGGCTACAGGCCTGCTCTGCAAACTGGTTTTTGGTATTTCTCCTGCCCACTGGCACAACCACTGGTGTGTCTGGGGAAAGGGGAGGTGAGTGAGCTAATGACCTTCCACACCTGACCCAGCCTTATCAAATGAGGACTTGTCAAAGCAATAAAACTGCCGAGGAATGATTAAAGTTCTGTAGCCCTTTCCATCCAGGATATGTGGTAAAAATATTTAGTCACTTGAAACAATCCCTTGAGTTTATATTCTGTTAGGGTTTTTTTTTTTTTTTTTTTTTTTTTTTGTGTGTGTGTGTGTGTGTGTAGTCTGTTTTCATCTTAAGGGATGCATTTACAGGATTCAAAGAAAAATTGTATAGAAAGGTTTACTGAAGAGAAATCCTGCTCTCCCTCACCCTGATCCTGCCACCTATCCTATATAGTAACTACTTCTATTAGTTTCTTCATCTTTCTTTTATTTCTGGTTCTACATATGATCATATTTCTCTCCTTATGCCTCAAATAATGGTGTAAAGCATAAATAATAGAAAATAAAAGTCCTCATCCTCTCTCCATTTCTTGCACAAAAGGTAGCGTAGAATATATTCTGTTCTGCACCTTGCTATTTTTTACCTGCACAGTATGTCCTGGAGATCTCTGCATCAGTACAAAGAGATCGTCCTCATTTTCTTACATAGCTATGCAATATTCCATTGCATAAATAGGCTATAGTTTATCCAATCAGTCCCCTGTTGCTGGACTTTTGAGTTGTTTAAAATCTTTTGCTATTAAAAAGAGAGCTAGGGCTGGGCTCGTTGGGTCACACCTGTAATCCCAGCACTTGGGAGGCCAAGGTGGGTAGATGGCCTGAGCTCACAGGTTTGACACCAGCCTGAGCCAGAGTGAGACCCCCATCTCTAAAAATAGCCAGGTGTTGTGGCAGGTGCCTGTAGTCCCAGCTACTTGGGAGGCTGAGGCAAGAGAATTGCTTAAGCCCAAGAGTTTGAGGTTGCTGTGAGCTATGACACCACAGGACTCTACCCAGGGTGAAAGAATGAGACTGTCTCAAAAGAGAGCTAGCATGAAGGCTTTTATTTGTGGGTTATTTTATACTCATGCTGATGTATCTGTGGGGTAGGCACGTCCACGGAGGACTGCTGAGCTTTCAAGGGGTAAACTACATCCATATTTTTGCTGCATTGGCCAAATTCTAAACACAGGGTTTCTACCATTTTACATTTCCACCAAGAGTGAGAAAGTGCCTAGTCCCCCTTCCTCTTGAAAAAATTTGCAATACACTTTACTGTGAGGCTACCATCAGTAGTGTGTATTGATGGTGTATTGGCTACCATCAATATATACTACGGATGGTAGCCTCATCAGTAATGTGTATTGCAATTTTTTTTTTATTTTTGCAAATTTGGTAAAAGAAATATGTAGTTTTTCACCTCACTTATAAGCTACCTGGGAGGCTGAGGCAAAGGCCTCAATCACTTAAGCCTGGACTTAGAGGTTGCTGTGAGCTAGGATGCTATAGTATTCTACCCAGGGCAACTGAGTGAGATTCTGTCTCAGAAAAAGAAAGAAAGAAAAAGAAAAGATCCTCAACATCATGAATCATCGGAGAAATGCAAATCAAAACCACAGTGAGATACCACCACTCATTAGGATATAGGCTATCAAAAAACACACAAGTGTTAGAGAAAATGTAGAGCTATTGGACTCTTGGGCATTGTTGGGATTATTAAGTAGCACAAGTACTAAGGAAAACACTATAGTACGTCCTCAAAAAATTAAAAGCAGAACTACCATCTGATCCAACAATCTCATATTTGTGTATAGATTCATAAGAATTGAGTTACTTGCACACCCGTATTCACAGCGGCACCATTCCCAATAGTAACAAGGTAGAAGAAACTCAAGTGTCCATCAGTGGTAGATGGACAACCAAGTGCAGAACACACACACAATGGAATGCTACATGACTCAGCCTTAAAAAGAAATGAAACTCTGATACATGCCACAATGCTGATGGGCCTTGAGAACATTATTAAGTGAAATAAACCAGTCACAAAAAGACAAATACTATGTGACTCCACTTAATTTGAGGTATCTGATGGCATAAAGTTTAACATGGTGGTTACTGGCAGTTAGGGGGGAAGGAGAAAGGCGAGTTGTTTAATAAGTCTACAATTTCAGATTTGCAAGATGGAGAAGATTTGGGAGATCTGTTGTGCAATTATGTGAATATATTTTACTGGCACCTGTAGTCCCAGCTACTTGGGAGGCTGCAACAGGAGGATCACTTGAACCCAGGAGTCAGAGGTTGCTGTGAGCTAGGCTTACCCCATAGCACTGTAACCTGGGCAACAGAGTGAGCTTCTGTCTCCAAAAAAAAAAAAAAAAAGGTTGTGTACTTAAAAACAGTAAAGATGGTAAACTTTATATTTGGTGCTTTTAAAATCACAATTTATATATATATACACGATAGGTGCAGTGGCTCATACCTGTGATCCTAGCACTCTGGGAGTCTAAGGCTGGAGGAGCGTTTGAGGTGAGGAGTCCAAGACCAGTCTAAACAAGACTGAGACCCTCATCTAAAATATAAAAATTATTCGGGCATGGTGACGCGGCCCTATAATCCCAGCTACTCAGAAGTCTGAGGCATTGGGTCAGGGGGTTGTCACTTGAACCTAGGAGTTGGAGGTTGGTATGAGATATGAAGATGCCACTATCTAGCCAGGATGACAGAGTGAGATCCTGTCTTCAAGAAAAAACAAACAAAAAAAAGATACAAGATAGACCCTCAGCAAAGATTTGGCAGACGTGTGAGTGAGCGAATGAGCATGTGTGCTGTCGGCAGCGTTAAGCCTCTCCTCTCCCACAGGAGGCCTCCATCCCACCTGAAGTGATGTTCTCCATACTGTCCACAGAAGCCAAATTTCTAAAACACCTTGTCACATCGTACTTATGCTCTCTATTTTGCCATCCCCAACAGGGAGGTGCCCAAATCAGCCTGGCCGAGGTCTGCCGGTCTGGGGAGAGGTCAACTCGCTGGTACAACCTCCTGAGCTACAAATACTTGAAGAAACAGAGCAGGGAACCCAAGCCAGTGGGCACCACGGCCCCCACCCCAGGGCCTGCAAGCACGGTGAGGCGGGGACCAGGTGTGCGTTGCCCTCCCACAGGGCAGCGCCTGGATGGCAGAAAGGGACGCCTCCCGGGCAGTGGGGAAAATGGAGCAGAAGAGGACAGAGAAAGGAGGGCAGGGCCGGTCTCCGATAAGGGACAGGTAGCCCCCCTTCTGCATCTGTGGTTTCCTCTTTCTATGTTTTGCTTCACCTACGATCTCCTACCTGACAAAAACTTCAATTCATGATTTCTCAAAATGAAGTAGAGAAAGAAAACTGTGAAAGGTAGAAAATTAACCTTAACTGAGCCCCTACTGTGTTCAAGGTCCATAATGACACTTTATAAGAGGCAGCAGGAAGTCACAGGAAGAAAACTCAGACGATTGGGTTTCTTTTCTTAGTTGAGTGATTGGTCCGTCATGTCACCTTTCTGAGCCTCAGTTTTTCAGATCTATTATAATATGAGACTAAAAAGGCTGTTGTGGGCCAGTGCAGTGGCTCACACCTTAATCCTAGCACTCTGGGAGGCTGAGGTGGGAGGATCCCCTGAACTCAGGAGTTTGAGCAAGAATAAGACCCCGTCTCTAAAAAGAAAAAAATAGCCAGGCACTATAGCAGGCACCTGTAGTCCCAGCTACTTGGGAGGCTGAGGTTGGAGGATCACTTGAACCCAGGAGTCTGAGGTTGCTGTGAGCTAGGCTTACCCCACGGCACTGGAACCTGGGCAACAGAGTGAGACTCTGTCTCCAAAAAAAAAAAAAAAGGCTGTTATGAAGCTTTGAAGAAATACATGTAAAGAGCACTTGGAGCTCAGCGCCAGCTGAGTGGTTAGACGCAGGCCACATATACCAAGGCTGGTGGGTTCAAGCACAGCCCGGGCCTGCTGAACAACAGTGACAACTATAACAAAAAAATAGCCGGGTGTTGTGGTGGGCACTTGTAGTCCCAGCTATTTGAGAGGCTGAGGCAAGAGAATCGCTTAAGCCCAAGTGTTTGAGGTTGCTGTGAGCTGTGATGCTACAGCACTCTACCGAGGGTGACATAATAAAACTGTCTCAAAAAAAAGCACTTGGTAAGGGCTTGATAAATGGTAACTGTTCTGTTATTATTTTGAATTACTTGAAAAATGTGCAGTAGCCTGTTTCTGGTTTTTGTAAGTATATTGTTTTCATTTTAATGCAGTACATTCTAACCTATTAAAATATCCTTAAACTGTTTGCTACACTTGGAAAACCCACAGCTCCTGGGCAGGTAAACTGGACAGAACTTAGTGGAGTGGTGAAGTTACCCTGGTATGGAATATAGGAATCCTATGGGATCCTGACCACATCAAAAAGTTAAATAGAGAGTGTCTTAGTTTTAGGTTGTCTTCCAGTTCTCCATAGTGATCCCTCTCTCTGTTAGAACTTGTGTTACTTTGAACAGTCACTGCCCACAATTTCAATGGATTGGATCACGCAGGTAGAAATAAGAGTAAGGATTGCATGTATTTTGCTTTTTTCCTTTCCCTTCCCTGCTTCTCTTTCACCATTATCGTCATTATTTTTTGTACTTTTTTTTGTATCAGGCACTGTCCTGTTTATTATATACAGTTTACCAATTAATAAGCATAGAATTTAGATTTGCAAGACTGTAAAACACACACGTAAAAAGCAACAAAGCTGGGCTGGCCTAAGGCGCCAGCCACATACCTGAACTGGCGAGTTCGAATCCAGCCCAGGCCCGCCAAACAACAATGAAAGCTACAACCAAAAAATAACCAGGTGTTGTGACAGGTGACTGTCGTTCCAGCTACTTGGGAGGCAGAGGCAGGAGAATCACTTGAGCCCAGGAGTTGGAGGTTGTTGTGAGCTGTGATGCCATGGCACTCTACCCTGGGCGACAGCTTGAGGCTCTGTCTCAAAAATAAATAAATAAATAAGCAACAAAGCTGGGTCTCAAACCCAGATCTCTCTCCCTTTAAAAAGCAGACAGTGAGTAAGCATAGGGTTGGAAAACCCATCTCCTTTCTGGAGTGGGACCGTGGTTAAGTGACATCAACCATCAACCTTAGATGCGCGAGTTCCTTCATTTCCGTTCTCACTGGAATCACAGTAATCCCCAGCTATCAGGATGGTTGTAAATATTAAAGAAGATGCTAGATACACCTAAACCATCAAACCAACTTCACCATGCCAGGCAGATGTTAAGTCTTCAGTCGATTTTAGTTCCCTCTTTCCTTCCCCCCACAAAAATTTCAGGAATTTTCCCAGTTCTGGCCCGTACTACAAGGCTAATTGCAAAGTAACCGTGTGCCTTGAAAACTACACAGTCTGATTTTCGCTTTAGCATTAGCTGCCGTTTACTGGATGCCAATTTTCTGCTAGGTACTTTTCCATGTTCTTCATGATACATATAGAGGTTCAGTCTTCATAACAAGCTTTTCTAGTGATTATTAGAAGAAACTGAGACTCAGAGAGGTTAAATTATAGGACAGCACCCACAGTGCACCCAATGACCCGGCACCCTGTGTCTCTGCAGGACGCTGTGTCTGCTCTGTTGGAACAGACAGCGGTGGAGCTAGAGAAGAGGCACGAGGGAAGGAGCAGCACGCAGACGCTGGGAGACGGCTGGTAAGTGAGACACCCTGGGCACAAGAGCTGCCCCGCACTGGACCAAGGCTTAGGGTCGAGCTCCCAGACACCATGGCAACCAAGAGACGGGTTCCCCTGGGAAAACGAAGAACCTCTTTCCGATGAGTTCTCTACTGGCAACAGGGCAGAAGTACAGTAGTTTCCAAAATCCCTTCCCAGTTTGTTACTTTGAGTCCCAGGACTCTCCCACGCTGGTTCACACTTAATGTTATTTTTTATTTTGATACACTAACATTTATTTTGGTGTGACAAAAAGAAATTTAATATTACTATAAGTGGAAAACTTAATTTTCCATCAATTAAAGAGTCCTCAGTAAGAAATTGCATTGATGTCTAGAAACGGACAGCAGAAATATGAGGCATAAATACAATAGAAGTTTATTTCTTCCTTACTTAAAAAGAAGAATGGAGCAAGGCACAGTGATACATGAATGTGATCCCAGCTGTTTGGGAGGAAGATCACTTGAGCCCAGGAGTTTGAGACACATAATGAGACCCTTTCTCAAAAGGGAGAAATTTTTTTAAAAGGAATGGAAGGAAGCAATCAAAGGCACTGCAACTCTGTCAATGCCATGGTGTCACTAGAAACCCGGGCTCCTTCTCTGTCTGCTTTGTGTCTTTACTGTGTGACTTTAGTCACCGAGGCCACTGTATAGCCCAGGATGGCTGCTGGATTGTTAGCTCTCAGGCAGGTTTCAATCAGGAAAGAGGTGACACAGAAGAGTGCGCCTGTGTACCTTTAAACCAAGGAGCAGCCCTGAAGGCCCCACACAGCGACTTCGGCTTGCCTCTCGCTGACCAGGCTTTGCCACTTACTTACCCTACCTAACCGCAGGGGACTGAGGAATGGCGTTTGTTAGTTGAGTATAAAAATCAAGTTTCTGTTATGAAGGAAAAAAGTGGACATGGCTATTGGGTAGGCCATGAGCCAAGTCTGCCTCGGAAAGTAACTGCGGAAAACTCAACGTAATGAAAATAAAGCAATATTATTAAAGTCTAGCTAGCTAGACTAAGGCTTGAGGTCTTTCCTCCAGTTATTAAAAAGGAAGGTTAGCAAGTACTTCAGCAATGTTAAAGTCATCCTACTGCCAAAGGAAGAATTTCTCATTGATGTAATTAGAATGTCTGAACAGGCACACCTTTCTCCTTGCGTGACTGAATGCGGTTTAATTCCTTGTGTGATGAGAAAGGTCTCATCACACACTTTAAGCAACAATGACATGGAGTGGTGTATAGAGTTACTGGAAAACCCTAAAGGAAAAGACATTAATGACAATAAAGTACTAGGCATGTAGTGGACATAAGTGGTGGAAGTTATTAGTAGGAAAAAGAGAAAAAGCATTGCTAACTACTAGTGAAAAGAAAGAATAAATCTTGTCTAATAAATGGTCACAGCCTATGAATCTCTCCATTTGGAAGGTTGTATAAGTTGGTCTTAAGTGCATATGCTTTAAATTCAGACAGACAGCTCTGTCAACTTCCTATGTCTGATCTGAGACCTTACTGAAGGTTAGGAAGTTTTAGAAGCTCCCTGGTTCATTCTAACATGTAGCCTGGGTTAAGAACCACTACTCTAAACTTCCATTTCCTCATCTGTGAAGTAGATTTTTTTTTTTTTTTTTTTGAGACAGAGCCTTAAGCTGTCGCCCTGGGTAGAGTGCTGTGCCGTCACAGCTCACAGCAACTTACAACTCCTGGGCTCAAGCGATTCTCCTGCCTCTGCCTCCCAAGTAGCTGGGAGGCACCTGCCACAACACCCAGCTATTTTTTGGTTGCAGCCGTCATTGTTATTTGGCGGACCCGGGCTGGATTCAAACCCGCCAGCTCAAGTGTATGTGGCTGGTGCCTTAACTGCTTGAGCCACAGGCGCCGAGCCTGTGAAACAGATTTTAAAGTAGTCACTATGTCATGGGATATTTTGCAGATTCAATAAAATATGCAAGGCCGGGCACAGTGGCTCACGCCTATAATCCCAGCCCTCTGGGACACTGAGGCAGGCAGATCACCTGAGCTCACGAGTTCAAGACCAGGCTGAGCCATAGTGAGACCCCATCTCTAAAACTAGCCAGGCATTGTGGTGGGCACCTGTAGTCCCAGCTACCTGGGAAGCTGAGGCCAGAGAATCACTTGAGACTAAGAGTCTGAGATTGCTGTGAGCTGTGACACTACAACACTCTACTAAAGGCGCCAAAATGAGGCTCTATCTCAAAAAAACTAAAAATAAAAAAATACAATTGTGCATGTTGGCACATAAAACAAATTTTTTTAAATTATGAGTGATAAGCACTTAGCACAGACCCTGACCCAGAAGAAGCATTCATTATCTCCTCTGTGTTATTTTATGATAGCCCTAAATTACATGTTTGATCTCAGAAGCCACCCCCCTTAAAATCTTTTACTCCGTGGGGCAGCAAACAATTTGTGGAAAAGGCCTGAAGGTAAATACTGTCTGCTTTGTGGGCTATGAGAATTCTGCTGCGTCTACTTACCTCTGCTGTTGAGATGGGAAAGTAGGCACAGACAACATGTAAACCAGCTAGGGTCTGTGTTCCTTTGATGCTTCATTTATAGACACTGGAATTTGTGTTTTATATAATTTGCATGCAATATCATGAAATACTCTTTTTGATTTTTTAGCCATTTAAAAATATAAAGACTGTTAATAGCTTGGACTGTCTTAACACAAAGCAGAAGGCTGGATTTGGTCTATGAGCTTTAGTTTACTGATCTTTATTTTACTCTTCTTCCTTACTGTGTTTTCATGCAATCAAGGTTTGCCAGCATTCCTGGAATTTTTTTGTATGTTCCTTTGTTTTACAGTTCTTTCTAAATGGTCTCAGTTTCTCTCTCTCCCTCTCTCTTTCTTTCTCTCTCTCTCTCTCTCTCTCTCTCTCTCTCTCTCTCTCTCTCTCTCTCTCTCTCTCCCCCTTTCCCTCTCCCCCTCTCAGGCACACTGCTATACCACACTGTACTGTGCATCACACAGGCAAAGGTCGGATGCCAGAAATAGGCCCAGGACCAATCTTCCCAAACTCTGGCACGAGATCAGTGGCTTCCACCGAATTCCAAGCTAGGGCTGAGACTTTTCAAGCCGTCTCCTAGCAACTGTCTTCTGTTCCTTCTCCCTTTGTGGCCCCCTTTCTCCCCACCCCCTGCCATTCAGACTTCCCCAGACGCTGACTTACAAAGAGCACTGGGATCCCGGGGAGCTGCTGTAGTGGGGTGAATCCATCTGTGGCCCCTCCCCCCAGATGGAGGCTGCTTCTACGCTGTTCACTGGCCTTGCTGGGCCTGCTCAACTCTGGAGTGGTGGAGGGCCCCAAAAGACTGGTCTTCTGTTCTCATTTGCAGTCCTCTTTTAGAACCTAAGGCCTACACGCCACCGTGTTCCTGCTTTTTATTTGCTTAGGTGTCCTTAGTGTATGTAATCAGAAGGTTGGATTTTCTTTTTTAAGATCCACAAGCAAAACAAAGCTAAGAGTATTAGAAAATGCAGGAGAATATAATCACACACAGTGCTAGAGGGAACAATCCTGTGTTTGCTTCCTTGGGAACTTTGTGTGTTTGTCTAGGACAGATGTTGAGAAGTGGCACGGCTGAGTCCCAGGGCTTGTGTGTTTTACATGTTAATAGACGCTGTTGTGAAGTAGTTCTCATTTTTTTAAGGAAATGCTCCCACCGCAATGATTAAGAGTACCCTTAACCTACACCCTTTCTAATCTACACTCCATGTAATCAAACTGCTAAACTTAAGAATACGTACACTTTTTCTTATAACAGATAAGGCTAAATTGTCTTTGGGGTGTAAATCACCTGCTGTGATTTATGCTTGTTTCCTACCTTTCTAAGTACTTGGTATCATCTGGGATTTTTTGTTTTCCTTTGCTTTGCTTTGTTTTGTTTTGTTTTTGCCATTCTAGTGGGTGGGATGATATTGTCCATTTTAATTATGTTTCTCTTTATAAGTGAGAATGAATGGCCTTTTTTGCTGTCCTGGAATATTTAGATCAGATTCACTGTCAAACAGAAGCGACTTCCATAGTAGTTAAGCGTTAGGTGGAGCTGGAAAAACTGCGATGGTGCCATAGGACAAAGGCCTGTCCTCTGCTCCTCAGTTTTCAGATCTGTAAAATGGAGGCGATCTCTCTGAGCAGTTTTATAAGGATGTAGTATAGAACCTGAAGTTCATTCAACCTCTAATGAATGCATTTCAATGTGGCTTCTGCAGAGTTCTCTGCCTAAGGGCTCCCTGTGTTTCACAGCTCTTTTTTTTTTTTCAGACAGTCGCACTATGTGCCCTTGGTAGAGTGCTGTGGCATCACAGCTCACAGCAACCTTCAACTCTTGGACTTAAGCAATTCTCTTTCTTCAGCCTCCCAAGTAGCTAGGGAGCCCTCTACAACACCTGGCTATTTTTTTGTTGCAGTTGTTTTAACTGGTTCCGGCCAGGTTCGAACCTGCCACCCTTGGTGTATGTGGCTGGTGCTGTAACCACTGTGCTTTGGGCTCTTTTATTAGTAGAGAGGGAAGGTCCTGAGGCTAAGGAGGGAAAGCAGAGGCCCATCCCTAGCCAATGTTCTCCTCTAAATACAGGGATGCCCATACTGAAGAGTTGTAGAGATCCAAGATTTACATCTCCCAATGGAAAAATCCTCCTGGAGATTTTATGTTTATCTAAAGTTTCACCCAGCCAGCTAACTAGATGTCAAATTCTCTGCTTTTGGCTGGAATTCTTCCAGCTCGGTGTGATAACACCGTCTCATGCTGATCAGAAGCCTGGTCAGTTATGTATGTCTTTGAGAAGTCAAGATGGGACTAGAGATAAATTACTTCTTAACAAATATAGTCCATTTGTCATACCAAATCCTTCCAACTCTGGAGTCCAAGGGAAAAGGATAGTTATAAATAATATTACCAAAAGTAAACTCTCTTCAACAAATGGTGCTGGAGCAATTGGATATCCATATGGGAAAAAAAATTAACTTGGACACTTTTATGTACAAAAGTTAATCTGAAATGGGTCACAGAGCTAAACATAAAAACTAACACTGTAAAACTTCTGGAAGAAAGTAGAAGAGAAATTCTTTGCAACTTCGGGGTAGGCAAAGATTTCTTAGGTAGGACATAAAAAACACAAACTATAAAAGAAAAAATTAAATTGGACTTTATCACAAGCAGACACTCCTGTTCTTTGGAAGAATATAAAAAGGATAACCAAGGACTTAGAGAAAATCTTTGCAATATGCATACTTGATGAAGGACCTCTACTATGGTCTCCTACAACTCAATAATAAAAAGACAACCCAATTTTTTTTTTTTTTTTTTTTTTTTTTTTGAGACAATCTCATTCTTTTGCCCCAGGCTAGAGTGCTATGAAGTCAGCCTAGCTCACAGCAAACTCAACCTCCTGGGCTCAAGCGATCCTCCTGCCTTGCCTCAGCCTTAGCCTCAGCCTCCTGAATAGCTGTGACTATAGGCACCTGCCACCACATCCAGCTAACTTTTTCTATTTCTCATAGAGATGGGGTCTTGTCCTTGTTCAGGCTAGTCTCAAATTCCTTGATTCCAATTCTCCTGCCTTGGACTCCCAGAGGTGGCTCGCTAGGACTACAGGCGTGAGCCACCATGCCCGGCCAAGGCAATCCAATTTTTGAGATGCTGAAGATTCTAACAGATACTTCACAATAGAAAATAGTCAGTAAATGCATGAAGAATTTCTCAACAAGAAAATGAAAATTAATGTGGAGCACAGTGGCTCATGCTTGTAATCCTAACAATTCGGAAGGCCAATGAGGGAGGATCACTCGAGCCCAGAAATTCGGCACCAGCCTGAAAAACATAGTGAGACCCTCATCTCTACAAAAATTAAAAATTAGTTGGGCGTGGTGACTCGCACCTGTAGTCCTAGCTGCTCTGAAGGCTGAGGCAAAAGGGTCCCTTAAGCCCAGAAGTTTGGGGTTGTACTGCATTCCAGTCTAGGTGACAGACTGAGACCCTGTCTAAAAAAAAATTTAAAAAGGGAAGGGTTATGGTGGGCGCCTGTAGTCCCAGCTACTTGGGAGGCTGAGGCAAGAGAATTGCCTAAGCCCAGGAGTTGGAGGTTGTTATGAGCTGTGACTCCACAGCACTCTACCGAGGGCAATAAAGTGAGACTCTGTCTCTTAATGGGAGGGAGGGAGGGAGGGAAGGAGGGAGGGAGAGAAAGAAGGAAAGGAAGGAAAGAAAAGAAAGGAAAAGAGAGGAGCCAGGCACAGTATAGGCACCCCTGTAATCCTAGCACTCTGGCAGGCCAAGGCGGGTGGATCATCTGAGCTCACAAGTGCCAGACCAGCCTGAACCAGAGTGAGACCCTGTCTAAAAATAGCTGGGTGCTGTGGTGGGCACCTGCGGTCCTAGCTACGTGGGAGGCTGAGGCAAGAGAATTGCTTAAGCCCAAGAGTTTGAGGTTGCTGTGAGCTGTGACTGCCCAGCACTCTACCGAGGGTGAGAAATGATACTGTTTCAAAAAAAAAAAAAAAGGGAGAGGGGAGAATGGGAGGAAAGAAGATAGAGAAAAAAGAAAATGCAAATCAAAGCCACAATAAGATGCAAGTCCACAGCCAGTAGAGTAACCAAATATAAACAATGTCAATACCAAGTGTACATGAGGAACTGGAATTCTCACAGCACTGCTGGTCGGAATATAAAATGTCAAAATCACTTTGGAGAAACAGTTGTTAGTTTCTTTCTTTCTTTTTTTTTTTTTTTTTTGAGACAGAGCCACAAGCTGTTGCCCTGGGTACAGTGCCATGGCATCACACCTCACAGCAATCTCCAAAACCTGGGCGCACGCAAACCACCTGCCACCACCTCCCAAGTAGCTGGGACTACAGGTGCCCACCACAATGCCCAGCTATTTTTTGGTTGTAGCCGTCATTGTTTGGCAGGCATGGGCTGGATTTGAACTCACCAGCTCAGGTGTATGTGGCTGGCACCTTAGCTGCTTGAGTCACAGGTGCCAAGCCAGTTGTTAGTTTCTTAAAAGGGTACACTGATACTTATTGCATGACCTAGCAATTATGCTCTTAATCATATTCTTTTGTTATGGGCTGAATTGTGTCCTCCCCCCCTCCAAAATCCATATGTTGAAGCCCCAACTTCAGAATGTGACTGTATTTGGAGACAGGTGACTAAGTTAATGTGAAGTCATTGAAGTTACAGTGAGTCCTAATACAATCTGACTGGTGTCTTTATAAGAAAAGGCAATGTGGGCTCACACAGAGATACCAGGGGGTGTGTGGGCATAGAAGGCCATGTGAGGACACAGCGAGAAGTCAGCCTAGCCAAGGTGAGAAGCCTCAGGAGAAACCGAAGCTGCTGACATCTGATTGTGGACTTGGCCTCCAGAATTATGACAAATAAATTTCTGTGGTTTAAGCTGCCCAGCCTGTAGTATTTTGTTTCAGCAGCCCTACCAAACAAATATATTATCCAAGAGAGTTGAATACCTGTATCCATACAAAAACTTATACAGTGTCCAGGTCCAATGGTTCATGCCTAGAAGCTTAGCACTCTGGGAGGCCGAGGTAGGTAGATCACTTGAGCTCAGGTGTTCAAGACCAGACTGAGCAAGAGTGAGATCTCCATCGCTACTAAAAATAGAAAAAACTAGCCAGGCATCATGGTGGGTATCTGTAGTCCCAGCTCTTCAGGAGAATGAGGCAAGAGGATTACTCGAGCCCAGGAGTTGGAGGTTGCTGTGAGCCATGAAGCCATGGCACTCTAGCCTGGGGCAACAATATATCCATCTAAAGGAAAAAGGCCAGGAAGGCTGTGTTAACCTGTTTGATGAAAATATTTCAAATTGTATAAAAATAAATAAATTAATTAATTAAATAAAGAGAAAAGGTGTGAGTTGCTGATGCATGCACCAACATGGATGAACTGGCCAGGTGTGGTGGCTCACACCTGTAATCTTAACACTGAGAGGCTGACACAGGAGAATTTGAGCTCAGGAGTTTGACACCCAACCTGAGCAAGAGAGAGACCCCTGTTTCTACTAAAAATAGAAAAAATTAGCCAGGCATGGTGGTGCATGCCTATAGTCTCAGCTACTTAGAAGCCTGCAGCAGGATTACTTGAGTTCAGGAGTTTGAGGTTGCTGTGAGTTAGGCTTAGGGCCATAGAGCAACAGAGTGATACTCTGTCTCAAAAAAAAAAGGGGGGGGGGGGAGGGCCTGCTTGGCGAGGTGGTTCACACCTGTAATGGTAGCAGTGTAGGAGGCCAAGTCAGGTGGATTGCCTGAGCTCACAAGTTGGAGACTCGCTAGAGCCATATGGAGAATTCATCTCTACCCAGGCGTTGTGGTGGGTGCCTGTCATCCCAGCTACTCAGGAAGCTGAGGCAAGTGAATTGCTTGAACCCAAGAGTTTGAGGTTGCTGTGAGCTATGATGCTACGGCACTCGACCAAGGGCGACAAAGTTAGACTGTCTCAGAAAAACAAAACAACAAAAAAAGATATGGCTGACACAAAGAAGGCAGAGTGAAAAGAGCGTGTACTGTCAAATTCCCTTTATATGAAACTCTAGAAAAATCATATCTGATCTGTAATGACAGCTCATCAGTGGCTGCCTGGGTTGGAAAAGATTACGTAAGAGTATGAGGGAATTTGGGGGGATAATGGAGTGTTCTATATCTTGAGTATGACAGTGGTTACACAGGTAGCTACATTGCTCAAAACTCATAAAGCTATGCCCTAAAAATGCATTTTGTCGTGTATGAATTATACCTCACTAAAATTATTATTTTGTTTTGTTTTTAAGTCTGTTCTCCATCGAGCAAAGACTTAGAAGCCCTGCCCTGGATGCACCTAAAGGCAGGTGGACAGAGGCAGGGTGGTTTCTGCCTGGCTAACCACAGCACTTTGTCATCACAGGGGGTACGAGGAGGCCAGTGAGAATGAGGCAGCAGCTGAGGAGGGAGAGGAGGAAGAAGAGGCAGAAGAGGGCGAAGAGGATGGTTTCATAGAGAAAGCCTCACCTGACACGGACGGGTACCCAGCATTAAAGGTAGGGAGGGCTGGGCTGGGGTGTGGAAGACCTGTCATGGGGGAATAGCCTTCAATCCTTGAGCTGAGGTGGTCAGACAAGGCTAGGAGGTAAGTCCTGTCCTCCAGCATCAGGGGGCAAGCCCTTGGAAAGGAGTGATGGGCACCAGCTAGTACAGGAGTGTCTCTGCCTGGACTTTGGGTCATCCTGGGGACAGTGCACCAAGAGAAGCTGACTTACCCTTGTCTTTTGCCGCCTGCAATTTCCCTGTTTTCTCTGGACAGAACTCAAGCCTTGCAGTGAGATGGGTTTGGGTGCAAATCCTGGCTCTGCTACTCCCTAGCTGTGTGCTCTTAGTCAGATGAGTTTATCCCTCTCCAGCCTTGATTTCTTCCTCTCTGACATGGGCACAGTAATATTAGTCTTGCAGATGGGTTGTGAGGCTTCTGAGAGAGTAATGTAGGTCTTCAGCGGAGGGGTCCAGTTAAGTTCCTTGCACCCCTGGCTTTGCTGCTGCCCTGAGGTTACCTGTGACAACAGGATTCACTCTCCATGGATGTCTAGACCCAGGACTCCTGGAACGAGAGCACTTGTGTGTGTGAGCAGGGCGCTTGGGCTACAGCTGCAAGTAGTGCGTTGCGCGAAGGTACCTGGCTAAGGCAGGGCTATGGTGGAAGCTGGGTCCTCCTCCTTACTTTTTCACACCAAGGGGGCATCATTTTGTAATTTTTCCAGCTGGGGACTGGGGGGTGGCATCTTTTCTCAAAATTACCCAAAACACTATTTAGGCTAACAGAGGTCCTGCATTTAGGTTTTGTCTTTTACTAGAGTCTTGTGCATGCATAGTAGAAAATCTCATGGCCTAGTTTTCAAAACAAGATGTATTGGTTGTCTATGTAATTCTAAGAAAGCACCCAGTGTGGTGGAGACCTGGGTATGGTTTGTCGATAGGTGGTTGGTGCATAAATCTTAAGGGTGTGAAATGCAAGATGTACAGGTTCCTGGGGGGCCCCTATTGACATGATTTTATTTGGGTACCAAATGTGTTCCCACTACCTAACCACACGTGCCATGGAGGAACAGGGTTGGCCCTCCCAGCCTTTGGTCCTGTCCTGGACGTGCACTGGGCTATGTTAACCTGGCAGGGCTGGAGCTGAGACTCCGGACAAAAGTCAAGGTGACAGGAATGGGGAGAAGCAGAATGCTTTCGGGTGGCTGCCTAAGACTCTGTGGGCACTGGTGGCCTCAAAGCTGTGACTTCTTCCTCAGGTGGACAAAGAGACCAACACCGAGACCCCAGCTCCATCCCCTACAGTTGTACGGCCCAAGGACCGACGGGTGGGCGCCCCATCACCGGGGCCTTTCCTCCGAGGGAGCACTATCATCCGTTCTAAGACCTTCTCCCCTGGACCCCAGAGCCAGTACGTGTGCCGGGTAAGCAAGCGCATGGCCTCTTCCTCCTTTCCCTGGGATCACTGAGAGCCTTGCATAGATCTAGGTACAAATTCAGATCACTGTCACATCATGGGGCTATCCGTTGGCAACCTAATGACAGGGATCCTGAGTCTCCCTGGCTAGCATGCACAGACCCAATTCACAATGGAAAGGGCTAGGCCTGGTGGCTCACACCTGTAATCTTAGCACTCTGGAAGACTGAGGCTAGAAATCATTTGAGGTCCAGAGTTCAAGACCAGGCTGAGGCTGGGTGAGGGGGCTTGCACCTATAATTCTAACAATCTGGAAGGCCAGGGCAGGTAGATCACTTGAGCTCCAGGAGTTTGAGACCAGCCTGAGCAAGAGTGAGACCTCCGTCTCTACTAAAAATAGAAAAACTAGCCAGGCATTGCAGCAAGCACCTGTAGTCCCAGCTACTTGGCAGACTGAGGTAAGAGGATCACTTGAGCCCAGAAGTTTGAGGTTGCTGTGAACTATGACACCACAGCACTCTACTCAGGGCAATAGACTGAGACTCTGTCTCGGGAAAAAAAAAAAAAAAAGAAAGAAAGAATGAAAGAAAGAAAAGACTAGCCTGAGCAAAAGTGTTACCCTACCTCTACAAAAAATGGAAAAATTAACCAGGCATGGTGGTGGGTAGTCCCAGCTACTAAGGCTGAGGCAAAAAGATAAGTTGAGCCCCAGAATCACCCCACTGCACTCTAGCCTGGGAGACAGTGAGAATTTTTTTTTTTTTTTTTTTAAAGTAAAAGACTTAGTACTTGCTCAATATTATTATAATTCGAACCAACTCACTTCCTTGGTCACACTGTGCAGCCCTAACTGATGTCCCTCAAGACAGTGCAGTCACATCTTTCCCACCCAAGGTTGCAAAATGGCAACAGGCATATCTTTTATTTGACTCGGGGTTTTTTTTTATTTTATTTTTTTAATTGAACTTACAACATTTAAAATTTTTAAAGGCAATTAAAAATAAAATGAAGATGGAGAAGTGTAACATAAAATTCCAGCTCTTCTTGGAAAAAAAGACTGTCAGCATGAGACATACCACATGTTCTTTCATGGCAACCACTGTCTTGTGCTGAGCAATGAGGGTTGCTGCCCTTAGATGATGGGGGATGGGGCCTTTCCAGCACACTCTAGGCTCCACCTGGCCCCCTTTACCTGCCCTGGTTGCCCACCTGCTCTTTACAGACCTACAGTAGCCTTTGTTTCTTCACCGTGCTGTCCAGTTCTCCTGTCCCTTCCTAGGGCAGCCCACCTACCTTAATTCTACCATGCACAAGGGTTGAGCACTTTGAGAGTCTGGGGGGCCTTGCTGATTGCTGGGGCTACAGGACTAGCCCTGCTCCCACCTGTCCAAGGGATAAGACAGGTGAGAAACAAGTATGCCTCACCTGCGTCCTGGGCTCAAGTGATCTGTCAATAACCTTTCCCCTCCCCCATGTAGAACCATTAAAGAATAACTAGGGACATAAACAGAATCTTCCTGGCTGGTGTTCCAATAATTTGTCACAGAAGGGGAGGCTGGTAGGATCCATCCTATATCATCAGCCTGCCAAGTACCTGACTATTGTTATGGAGGGAGGGGATAGGAAAGGTTCAATATCTGAGTATTCAGCTTTCAAGGCCTACAAGTGCAAGATTGAGTAGAGAAGTTATTTTCTTTATAACATGAACATTTTACTAATTTACTGGCTACTTATCAAATTATTTCCCGTGAAAACATTCCCTGTAGTCACTCCCAGGACTAACATAAATCCCTCCTGCCTTTGTTAAATCTCTAGCTAATTATTTGAGCTTGTAAGCATTTGTAAAGATATTACAGGCATAATGCACGTTGGCTATCATGCAAAGGGTGCAGGATTTCCTGAAGTCACTGAATGTGATGTTGGGGATTCCTAAATCACAGGCGAAAGATCCTGCAATTAAGCTAGCTCACAACTGCAGAAGAAAAAAATCCAATCAGTGCTTCAAACATGAATAATTTGAAGGATTTAGTAAAGCCCTTCAGGCTCGCGCCTGTGGCTCAAGCTGCTAAGGCACCAGCCACATACACCTGAGCTGGTGGGTTCAAATCCAGCCCAGGCCCTCCAAACAACAATGATGGCTGCAACCAAAAAATAGCCAGGCGTTGTGGCAGTCACCTGTAGTCCTAGCTACTTGGGAGGCGGAGGCAGGAAAATCACTTGAGCCCAGGAGTTGGAGGTTGCTGTGAGCTGTGATGCAACAGCACTCTACCAAGGGCGACTAACTGAGACTCTGTCTCTAAAAAAAAGAAAAAGAAATGAAGTTCTTTTTGGGCAGCGTCTGTGGCTCAACAGAGCAGGGCACCGGCACCATATACTGGAGGTGGCAGCGCATTCAAACCCAGCCCGTTCCAAAAAATGCAAAAAAAAAAAAAAAAAAAAAAAGGATTCAAAGCCTGAGGCAGTTGTATCCAATTGAAAGAGCACAGTCCTAGCTGGAGGGAGGCTGTGGAAGCATGTCTGCTACTTCCAGCTTCATTAATGGGAGGTGGGCTTTGTTTCCCACAAAAACAAAAGTCATAAGATGGGGTTTTCCCACCCATACAGTGGGATTTCAAACACTGATCAACAACATACTCTCCCCTACCAAAAAAAAAAAAAAAAAACAAGGAACATATTTTCTATGTCATTTTATCTTGCAAACAATTCTGCAAGGTGAGTTGTGTTAACCCCATTTCATTGATGCAGAAACTGAATTTTTTTTTTTTTTTTTTTTGAGACAGAGTGTCAGTTTGTCGCCCTCAGTAGAGTACTGTGGCATCACAGCTCACAGCAACCTCAAACTCCTGAGCTCAAGCAATTCTCTTGCCTCAGCCTCTCAAGTAGCTGGGAGGACAGGCACCTGCTATAACACCTGCTATTTTTAGAGATGGGGTCTTGCTGTGGCTGACACTGGTCTCAAATTCATAAGCTTAGGAATACACCCACCTCAGCTTCCCAGAATGCTAGGATTACAGGCCTAAGCCACCATGCCTGGCCTCAGAAACTGAAATTTAAAAAGTCAAAGCACTTTGCTTTAGGGCACTCAACTACGAAGTCCAAAGCTGGGAGTCTGACTCCTAAACCTGCAGGTTTTTTTTTTGTTTTGTTTTCTTTTGGGTTTTTTTTTTTTTTTTTTTTTTTTTTTTAGAAAAAAACAAAGTCTATTGATACCGGCAAGCATGCAATGGAGTCATCATAGCTCACAGCAACCTCAAATTTCGGGGTTCCTCCTGCCTCAGCCTCCTGAGTAGCTGGGACTAGATGTGCCCACCACAACACCCAGCTAGTTTTTTCTCTTTTTAGTAGAGAAAGGATCTACTGGTCTCGAACCTTGAACCTCAAGAGATCAGCCATGCTTGGCTTCCCAGAGTACTAAGATTATACATGTGAACCACTGCACCTGGCCAAACCTATAGCTTTTCTTTCTTTCTTTCTTTCTTTCTTTATTTTATTTATTTATTTTTGCAGTTTCTGGCTGGGGCTGGGTTTGAACCCACCACCTCCAGCATATGGGGCCTGCGCCCTACTCTTTTGAGCCACAGGCACCATCCTATTTATTTATTTATTTATTTTTCAAGACAGAGTCTCACTTTATCACCCTCAGTAGAGTGCTATGGCATCACAGCTCATAGCAACCTCCAGTTCCTGGGCTTAGGCAATTCTCTCGCCTCAGCCTCCTGAGTAGCTGGGACTACAGGCGCCCGCCACAACACCCGGCTATTTTTTGTTGCAGCTGTCATTGTTCAGCTGGCCCAGGCCGGTTTCAACTGACCAGGCCGTCAGTTATGGTGTATATGGTTCGCACCATAGCCACTATGCTATAGGGGCTGAGCCTAAACCTATAGCTTTTCTATCAGTCAGAGCCACCTCTTAAGGGCCTTCCCTTAAGATACTTGCAAGTATCCCCTTCTGCTGGCCTGACGGCATACCTCTATGCAGGAAGTAACTCTCTGCTGGGTGGCGCCCTTGCTTGGTCTTCAGCACAGCCTGTGTCACTTGGAGACGAAGGATAATGCATCAGTTCTCCGCAGTACCTATGTGCTTATCTGCAGTGCTTCCACCTTTGTGTGTTGACCCACTTTGACCAAATGGATATAGTCTTCCCAAAATTCTCATTCCTGCATTTGCTCCCTAGGACTTTATGTTGGTTCCTCACTCTATATCAGTTTCCCAAGGGGACAATATTCCCTATCATGGCTGAGATGAAATGCATTAAAATATCTTTAGGTTGGAAAAAGTTAAATTCAAGGACTAAATGTAGCTTCCATCACTGTTTCATAACATAGTATTTAACACCTAAACTGAAACTTACAGGCCAACTGTCCGATATCTATCTCTGCTTGGGAGGACACGTCTGTTGCAGGTGCCAGCTTTGGATTAACATCATTATCATTAATAATTACTAAGGACTACAGCAACGATGATACTAACAGCTTCTCAGGAGAGACCTGCAGTGTGAACTGACAGCTGCCACACCAACAGGCACACTAGCATTGGCCTGTAGCGACCCCACCAACTTTGTTTTTGTTGTTGTTTGTTTTTGTCTTTGAGACATATTCTTACTTTGTTGCCCCTAGTAGAGTGCTCTGGCATCACAGCTCACAGCAACCTCTAACTCTTAGGGTCAAGTGATTCTCTTGTCTCAGCCTTCTGAGTATCTGGGTGCCCACCACAACACCCAGCTATTTTTTAGAGATGGAACCTCACTCTTGCCCAGGCTGGTCTCAAACTCGTGAGCTCAAGCTATCCACCTTCCTTGGCTTCTCAGAGTGCTGGGATTAGAGGCATGAGCCCCTATGCCTTGGAAACAGGACTCCCTCTTTAGGGAAGCTCCCATCCTGCACTCAGCTCCCGGGGTGTGCTGTTGTCCCAGCCCCCCTCCTGTGCTCCTTGGGAGGTGGGACACACTCTCTCAGAATAGCATCCTGTCTTGAGCATAGCCCTGATTTCTGGCCTTGGACAGGGACTATTAGCCCTCTTGTGGGGGGCGGGCAATAACTCCGTGACTGCAGAGATGCTGGCAGAGAGAGAGAGGTGGGGTTGGCACAGCCATCCTGAGCCTGTCTGCTCCTCTGTTCCTGTGGTCCCTGAGCTTTTGCCTTTGAGCTGCATTTTTAAAATCTTTTCCTTAATATATCAATCTTGACAGTGGTTCCATTTGAGCCAGTAAAGGTGGGCTCTGGGCACCAGGGAAGAGGCAATGCAAACAGCCCTTTGTGAAAGGTCAAGGGGGCTGTACACCGTGGAGCCACAGTGCCTGGTGTCAAGCCCTGTGGTGCTGCTGACCAGCTGGCCACCCCTGGGCAAGTTCTGTAACCCCCCAAGCCTGTCTCCTCGTCTGTGAAATACTGATGCTCCCATCCCACAGTTTCCCTGGAGGGAGTCAGGGGGATGTTGCATCTCATTCGGCATCACGCAGATACCAGCAGGGAGCAGCAGCATCAGGCATCATGCCTGCTCAGTGACTGCTTATAAAGAGAAGGGAGCTCAGAACGGAGCATGGCAGGAAAATCCAGTGTTTGCACAAGGAAAAGAAGGGTCAAGCTGAGTGGTGAAACCCAACCTCCTCCAGGCCTTGGTGCAGACAGCATGCACTCTGACCATGCTTACCATCCCTTGACTTTTCTCTTGCAGCTGAATCGGAGTGATAGTGATAGCTCCACTCTGTCCAAAAAGCCGCCTTTTGTTCGAAACTCCCTAGAGCGACGCAGCGTCCGGATGAAGCGGGTGAGAGTTACCTTGAAGCTTTTATGTCCCTTCTCATCCCACATTTCCCTAAGCCCTGTGTCCTCACGCACTTCCCCCATGTCTGGCCATTCTCCTTAGCCACTGGTTTGAAGAATGTTGCTCTTGCAAATGTGATGGTATTTGCACACAGAATTTTGTGAACTCCAAGGCCTGTGCTGGCACTAGGGGTGGTGCCAAAGGATAAATTCAACCTTATTATTATGATAGGTCAGATGAGAAGTTTGCACAATTGGCCTTGTCTTCCTGGGTAGAAATCAAAGTCAGTAAGAACTACCAACCCTAGACCAGGCACAGTGGCTCACGCCTATAATCCTATCACTCTGGGAGGCCTAGGCAGGTGGACTGCTTGAGCTAGCGAGTACGAGACCGGCTTTAGCAAAAGCAAGACCCCATCTCTACCAAAAATAGAAAAAAACTAAGGCAAGAGGATCGCTTGAGCCTGAGTTGGAGGTTGCTGTGAGCTATGACAACACAGCACTCTACCCAGGGCAATAGCCTGAGTCTCTGTCTCAAAAAAAAAAAATAAAAGAACTAACCAACTCAAGATGTCACAGTCACCAAAGAGCTTGATCCCATGCGAATCTGCCTCATGTAAGACTCTGCCTGTTGTATACTATTGTCCAGCTGATGGAGCAGTGAAGTGTTCTGGTGGCCCTCCCTGCTAGCATGGAAGCCGAGTGCCCCAAGCACCAAGTGGCTTCTCTCAGACCATCTGGAAACACACAGGAAAGAGGCTGTGGGTTGCCCCTATAGAGAAGTTTCGCCTTTCCTGCTGGCCTGAGAGTTGGATGGGATGGTGTTAGCAAGCAATTGCGTGGCCCTGATCAGGGCCGCGGGAAATGCAGGAGGTCCTTAACCACTTTGGGCTTTCCACATGACTTTAAAACATTCTATCTGGTGAATTTGCAGAACCAGAACAAACCTGGGAGCCAGAATGTCAGAAAAATGAGGGAGAGCAGGAGAGAGAAGGCAAAGTGAAGGGAATATGGAGGGAAAGAGAGTGCTGATAGTCCCAGCAGGAAAGCTCCCATCTCTCCTGCAGTCTGCCTGCTGGTCCCTTGCCTCACACCCCACCTCCTGTCCCCCAACCCCTCCACCCCCACTCATCTGCAGAGGGACCAGAGAGAGCAGGAGAAAGGACATGGTACAGGGGAGGCACAGGGAAGGGGCAGCATGTACACTGTGGAGGGACGTCAAGGGATAGGCCATGGTAACTGCCCCCTGGGGGACCCCCCACCCCATCTGCTGTCTCTAGAACACCAATAGTCACCCACAGTGCATGTTGACAATTCAGGTTACAAGGCCACACTCCCAGGCAGTCTCATTCAGGCAGGAGAGTCTGTCTCAGAAAGAGAGAGAGAGAAAGAATTTATTGATATATTGTCCCATTGTTTTTTTTCTTAGTATAGTATGAGACTTTCGATTGTACCAGTCAATGGAAAAGTCCAAGACATTCGCTACCTTCAGACATGGATTGATCTAGAGATTGAAACAAAGTCGTCAGGCCTCAGTCCCCCTCTCATGGCACCTCTGTCTCTGTGTAGCTTAATTCTTAAACAGGGTCACCCATCTGGTGGTTAATATGACCATGATTAGCCCCCGGTTTATATCTTGCTGGCTGAGCACCTCTTTGGTGCTAAGAGACATTGCCTCTTTTCCAGGTAGTTCAACAGAGTGACAAAATTGAACATTAAGGGCCAGACTATGATAACATGTTCACCAGTGAACACAGCCAGGTTCAGTCACACTCCTTTTCCTGATGACCCATGACAGCCAGGTGGCCTGAGTGAGGAGGAGGAGTGCATCTCCAAGGCAGATGAGAGCACTGTTACTGTCACCCGGGGAAGTGGTGCTGCCCAAGTAGATGTCTGATTCAGGGTCACAAAGTCACAAAGACCTGACCGCTCCTCTCCAGGGGAGACAGACCTGCATGAGGAAACAATGTCAGGATAGGACAGTGGCAGGAACCCACTCACTGAGCGTGTAAATGGGAGAGCACCAGGACACAGCCAGCCAGCGGGGTCTGCAGCCAACTCCAAGGGTGGAATCTCAGCTTTACCACTAATATCTGTGAGCCTTAACCTCTGCCAGCCTCACCCGTGGGTAACAGTTGGGACCTCTTAGGGTTCTTGTGACATGGAATGAAGTAATGCCCGATAAATGTGGGCTGTTTAAGTGGAGAATACAAGACAGGCTTCTGGAGGAGGGCAAGCTGTATTTGGAAGGAGTGGAAGCCACAGAAACCAAAGGGGGACTTGAGGTTCAGAACAGGGGACTGTGGCTCTTGGCCGGGGCCCTCTCATGCCTCCCCACACCCGCAGCCTGCCTCCGTCAAAGCCCTGCGCTCTGAGCGCCTGCTCCGCACCTCACTGGACCTCGAGTTGGACCTGCAAGCGACGAGAACCTGGCACAGCCAGCTTACCCAGGAGATCTCGGTGCTGAAGGAGCTCAAGGAGCAGCTCGAACAGGCCAAGAGCCATGGGGAGAAGGAGCTGCCGCAGTGGGTGCGCGAGGACGAGCGCTTCCGCCTGCTGCTAAGGATGCTGGAGAGGCGGGTGAGTGCCCCTGCCCCAGGGGCAGGTGCTGAGGGCAAGAGAGGCCCACACCCCGTCATATCCCCTGTGATCCCCACCACAGGCCCTAGTGGGTGTCCCAAACATGCCTCATTCCCATTAGCGGAGGGACCAGGAGACCTGACTGCAAGGCCCATTTGCTGCCTCTGTTGAGGTATTTCTGCACGCCAGGCCTTACAGAGCAAAGATAAGACGCTGACCACCCTGGCATCAGCAGCCGTCTCCAAGGGAGAGAAGGGCTGATCACCAAGGCTTTGTGCTGACAGAGAGTGCCCTGGAGTGCAAGACGGCCCTGCTGCAGTGAATCTGAGGGATTTGGTGGTTGATCAAGGAGAAAAATATAAACACATAAAAAAAAAAAAATAAAATAAAATAAAAAATAAAAAAAAAATTTCAAAAAAAGAAAAATATAAACACAGTAGCAGGAACATACAGTGTTTTATTTGGGCTGTGCTTTCACAGGTTGGCCTGCAGGGGGAGGCTCTCACAGCATGAGACCTTCCAAAGGTGCTTTGGAAAACTGCCCAGAGGAGAGGGCAGAAGAGGGGCTCACACATGGAGATGTCAGTCAGCCGCACAGTGGGGTGTCTCTGGGTCAGACAACCCCAAAGCACAGCAGGACCAGCAGCACAAGTCCCTTATAGCCCCAGGCTTTATCTTGTCTGTGGCTAGCAAATATTGAGTACAGTTTCACAGGTTATGCAAAGTAGGAAGGTTCTAAATGGCTTTTTATGAAAAGCTGCTTACTTATGCTATATGTAAAACAATTGAAAGCCTGGAAAATGGAGTTTGGCTCCAATGGGCTTTTGAGCCAAGAGCTCGTTGTCTACCAGAAGTGGTAGATGACATAGGCCCAATAGACAAGGGCTGGCTTTGACTCATTTATAACAGGTGACACCTGCCACTCTGATTGCCACCCATAGCAAGAAAGAAAGGCTTTTTTCCTAGTTCTCTCTGCACAAAGCCAGACACTGCAGAGGCACTTTACAGAGGCCGCCTGCCTGGGCCATCAGCTGCAATCCCAGCTCTTTGTGCAGATGGTGATGCCCTCAGGCAGGAAGATGGTGCTGAATGTCTCAGGCCTGGGCTCGTGTGGAAGCTTCAACCTGACTCTGGCAATTTTCAAGTTTCAGAAATGTTTCTCTCTTTCTCACTTATTACAAATACACTGTATACTTAAACTGGTTATAAAAAGGTTGTATCAGGGGAAAATAGAAAACCAGAAAGCTTAAAGCAGGAGAAGGAAAGAAATATATGGCAAACCTAAAGTAACCTGTGGTTGGCTGTTATATTTATCTTTGAGCATCCTGGTAGTCAAGGTAAAAAGTGACAAGAAAGCAAGTGCCTATGTGTCCTGTCCCACTTGCTCTTGGCCAAAAGGCTAAACAGCCAGATGTTCCCAGAATTAAGAAAACATGTACTAAGAAAACTTGACCTTGTGACCGGATATGGTGGCTTACGCCTAAATCCTACCACTCTGGGAGGCTGAGACAGGTGAATAGCCTGAGCTTACAGGTTCTAGACCAGCCTAAGCAAGAGCGAGACCCTGTCTCTAAAAATAGCCGGTGTTATGGCAGGTGCCTATAGTCCCAGTTTCTCAGGAGGCTGAGACAATGGAATCACTTGAGCCCAAGAGTTGGAGGTTGCTGTGAGCTGTGATGCTACAGCACTCTACTGAGGGCTACAAAGTCAGACTGTCTCAATTAAAAAAAAACAAAAAACTTGACCTTTCAAATAGTAAAAAGTAATAATAATAATACATCTATGACTTTTACAAAAGAACTATTTAAATGATGGCTTTATTGGCCAATATTCTGACTTTGTGCAATGTTTTCAACTACACAGTAGTGGATATTTTAGCTCTCTCTGTGGTTTGTTACCTACCAACAGCATTTGCGTAGGTCTACATCAGGAAGAAGGGGCTTGTAAGCACCACTGCGTGGCTTGGAATTGGATTTCCACCACATCTTAGTTTTTGGTGTTAAAGAAATTTCTTAATATGCCTGAGCCTCCATTTCCTGATCTGTAAAACAGAGGAAATAATAAAATCTACCTTCCTAGGTGGCCTGAGGATTAGATGAGGTAGCACATTTCACCTGGCAGCCCTCATCTCTTCCCTTCCTCAGATCCACACAGGTATTGTAGATACCTGTGGCCCCTGGGACAGGTGACGTGCACACTTTACTTATCCCAGGTGGAGTGGGTAGCGTGAGGGGGCACTTGCTCCAGCGGCCTCCTGGTTGGTGTTAGCAAGTTCTCCTTGGCTGCCCCTTTCTGGAAGTCCCTCTGCCACCTCAAAGCCTTGCTTGCTTTGCCCTGCAGAGGGATGGAGCAGAGCACAAGGGTGAGCTACAGGCAGACAAGATGATGAGGGCAGCCGCCAAGGACGTGCACAGACTTCGAGGCCAGAGCTGTCAGGAGCCACCAGAAGTTCAGTCTTTCAGGTAAGCAGAAGGCACCTCCAGCCCACCTGCCTAAGTCATCTTTTCATAGTTTCACTGCTCCTGTCCTTTGCTCACAGAGCACCAGCTCTGTCTGTAACAGATGTTCATCCTCTGCCGAGGCATCCCTGGCGATCCCTGGGCTCAGCAGCGCTCTTCCCTTGGCTGTCTTTATCAGCCCCCACACAGCTCAAGCTAATTTGTTAGATCCTCGTGTTTAATGAATGAGCCACCTGCTCCAGCCTCTCCTTGTAGTGTTTCCATCACTGGTAATTGCAGAGGGTTGGCTGAATGATAAATAAGTCTGGGGGTGATAGATGCCTATGGGGCCTCCCACACTGTGCCTGCCACCTGCCAGAATCTCAGGGAGGTACTTTCTTACTATATTGGACCTATGTTTATCCCAATAGGGCCCCAAATGCCATTATTCTGAACCTCCCATCCTAGCATTTAGACTTCTAATGTACTCTCAAATAAGGTAACGTTTGTGTATGTGCTAAAAAAAAAAGTCTGTAATTCTAGCACTTTGGGAGGCCAAGGCAGGTGGACTGCCTGAGCTCATGAGTCCGAGACCAGCCTGAGCTAGAGTGAGACCTTGTCTCGAAAAATAGCTGGGCATTGTGGTGGGTGCCTATAGTCCCAGCTACTCGGAGGCTGAGGCAAGAGAATCACGTAAGCCCAAGAGTTTAAGGTTGCTGAGAGCTGTGATGGCATGGCACTCTACTGAGGGTGACAAAGTAAGACTCTGTCTCAAAAAAATTCCTTTATAGAATATAGACTCTCGAGCGGTGCCTGTGGCTCAAAGGAGTAGGACACTGGCCCCATATGCTGGAGGTGGTGGGTTCAAACCCAGCCTGGGCCAAAAACTGAAAAAAAAAAAAAAAAAAAAAAAAGTAAATAAAAAAGAATATAAACATTCAAAATGTATTATAATTTAGATAACTGTCTTTGGGCATTTCCTAATTTTTTGTAAGAGATAAGGTCTCTGTTATCTGGAGCCACCTGCTCCAGCCTCCACCCATAGTGACACAATTATAGCTCATTACAGCCTTGAACTCCTGTGCTCAAGTGATGCTCCTGCCCAAATAGCTGGCAGTACACCACCATGCCCGGTTATTTATTTATTTTTTTCATTTTTTAGAGATGGCATCTCATTGTGTTGCCCAGGCTGGTCTCAAACTCCTAGGCTTAATTTTTTTTTTTTTTAAACAAATGTAGAAGTGTGGTTCAAGGCCCCCCCCCCCCTTTTTTTTTTTTTTGAGACTGAGTCTCACCCTGTTGCCCTCGGTAGAGCACCGTGGCATCACAGCTCACAGCAACCTCAAACTCTTGGGCTTAAGCAATTCTCTTGCCTCAGCTTCCCAAGTACCTGGGACTACAGGTGCCCACCACAAAGCCCAGCTATTTTTTTGTTGCAGTTGTCATTGTTGTTTAGCCGGCACAGGCTGGGTTCGAACCTGTCAGCCTGGGTGTCTGTGGCCAGTGCCGTAAACACTGCTACAAGCACCAAGCCCAAGGACCCTTTTTAAAATTTATTTATTTATTTATTTATTTTGAGACAGAGTCTCAAGCTGTCACCCTGGGTAGAGTGCCATAGCATCAGTGCTCACAGCAACCTCCAACTCATGGACTTAAGCAATCTTCTTGCCTCATACTCCCAAGTAGCTGGAACTACAGGTGCCTGCCACAACACCCGGCTATTTTTTGGTTATAGTTGTCATTGTTGTTTGGCAGGCCTGGGCTGGATTTGAACCCACCAGCTCCAGTGTATGTGGCTGGCACCATAGCCACTTGAGTTACAGGCGCCAAGCCACAAAGACCCTTTTGAACTCTGAGAGGTCTCAGAGTTGAACCGAAGGTAATGAACTCATGCTAGGTCCCCTAACACAGTGATTCTCAACCAGGATGCTTCCTCCTTCCTCTGACATTGACAATGTCTGTACATTTTTATTTGTCATAACTGGTGGCCAGGGTTACTTGCTAGCATGTAGGGTATAGAGACCAAGGATGTTGCTAAACAGCCTACAGTTAATCCACAGGACAGTCCCCACAACAAAGAATTATCCTCCCCTAGATATCTATAAAGCGAGGTTGAAAACCTCTGCTCTAAAGCAACGGCCTCTTTTATAGGGAGAAGATGGCATTTTTCACACGGCCTCGGATGAATGTTCCAACCCTCTCTGCAGATGATGTCTAATCGCCGGAAAAGTATTTCTTTGTTCCACCTGACCATGCTGTGAACATTGACTGTGGCTAACGTTATTTATGTGGTGTTATATGAAGGTACTAAGTTACAAGTCCTCTACCGCTCTGATTGGTTTGAAGACAGATTTTTTTCCGTGTGGGTTCTATTGTTATTATTAAAACAAAACAAAACAAACCTACCAAAAGCAGAAACAGACAAAAAAACCAGCATTAAAATGATAAGATTGTATAGTTTGTATATTTAGGAATGTATTTTTGGGAAAGAAAATTTAAATGAATTAAAGCAGTGCTGAGTTGCTGCTCTTCTTAAAATCATTTAGGTTTTTTTTTTTGTTGTTGTACAGCTCTCCTTTTAGAAGTCTTATTGCAATAAGAAGTAATATTTGGGGGATGGTAATCCTAAAAGGATGCCCTGAGGATATCACAGTACAGCTAACCTTTCCTAGTTAATGTATTTTGTACAATATTAAAAAAAAATGCACAGAAACTTTGGGGGGGGATTCAGAGGTGTATCCACAAATCTTTATAAGCTGTGATGTGTTTTTTATGTGGCCGCCTGACTTGGTGGGGCAGTGCCACACTGGCTGAACAGCCCGCCTGTGCTGGCGACAGGTCACACCGGTCTCAGATGCCCAGTGAAGCCGCTGATGCGAGTGAGGGGAGGGCAGTGGGGAACTCCATTCAGTTTTATCTCCATCAATAAAGTGGCCTTTCAAAAACAACTTCCTCTCACTCTCTTTTTTTTTCTCTCCCACCCCTCATTTAATCTGCATTTCCTGATGATTTTTGACTCTCCCGTTTCCAATCATTTCTTTCTCTTTATCTTTTTTTTTTTTTTTTTTTTTTTGGAGATAGTCTCACTTTGTTTTCTCACCCTGGGAAGAAGGCTGTGGCGTCATAGCTCACAGCAACCTCAAATTCTTGGGCTCAAGTGATCCTCTTGCCTCAGCCTCCCGAAAAGCTGGGACACCTGCCACAACACCCAGCTATTTTTAGAGAAGGGATCTCACTCCTACTCAGGCTGGTCTTGAACTCCTGAGCTCAGGCAATCCACCTGCCTCAGCCTCCCAGAGTGCCAGAATTATAGGCATGAAACACTGGACCCAGCCTCATTTCTTTCCCTTTCATACCCAATCCTGAAAAATATTCTTTTTTCAAGACAGAGTGTCGCTCTGTCAATCAAGCTAGAGTGCAGTGGTATTAAGTAAACTCACAGCAACCTCAAATTCCTGGACTCTAGGATTCTCCTGTCTCAGCCTCCCAAGTAGCTCAGACTACAGGCATTTGCACTCTGCCTGGCTAATTTTTCTACTTTTTAAATAGAGATGGAGTCTCGCTGTGTTGCCCAGGCTGGTCTCAAACTTCTGAGTTCAAGTAATCCTCCCTCCTCGGTCTCCCAAAGTGCTGGGATTATAGGTGTGAGTTGCTGAACCTGGCAACATTTTTTTTTCCTTTTGCGCTCTGTGCTCATTTGTTCATTACATTAACATGACTTTTCAGGTCATTGGGAATCTACATTCCTAGTTTATTTTAATTTTTTTATTTTTTTGAGACAGAGTCTCACTTGGTCACTCTGGTAGAGTGCTGTGGTATCATAATAGCTCACAGCAACCTTAAACTCTTGGACTCAAGCGATCCTCTTGCCTCAGCCTCCTGAATACCTGAGAGTACAAGCTCCCACCACAATGCCTGGCTAATTTTTTTGTTTTTAGTAGAGATGTGGGCTTGCTCTGGCTCAGGCTGGTCTCAAATTACTGAGCTCAAGCAATCCACGAGCCTCAGCCTCCCAGAGGGCTAGGATTACAGCTATGAGCCACCACACCTGGCCTACATTCCCAGTTTAGATTGAGGCTGCTGGGGCTCTGTGAGTAGGGCACTGGCCCCATATACGGAGGGTGGTGGGTTCGAACCCAGCCCCTGTCACACTGCAACAACAACAACAAAAGAACCGGGCATTGTGGCAGGTGCCTGTAGTCCCAGCTACTTGGGAGGCTGAGGCAAGAGGATCGCTGTGAAATGTGATGCCACGGCACTCTACCAAGGGCGACAGAATGAGACTCTATCTCTGAAAAATAAATAAATAAATACCTAGATTGAAAATGCTTTCTGTACTCCCCCCGTAAAGGGCTTTCACCCCACATGCTGAGAATTGACTTCATAATTTCTTCCTTTGAGCATCTATCCTTTTTGTCCCCAGCTTAGTTGTAGTACGTCCTACAGCATAAGGGTTGTGTTCCTTGCTGCTCCTGTGGCCCCTTAAAGCCTACAAAGTTCAGAGCTTTGGGGAGGCTGCAGTCTTTGCCAACCCTATGGCCTTTTCTGCTCTTCCATTAAGGGCACTGGTCACCACAATGGGGCAGAAGACCCAATGGTCAAAATGACCTATCCTTCAGCTACCATGATTGGACCAAGGATAGGCACAGGGCCCCAACTGAGCTAACCAGAGGCCCTCCCTCATATTTTCCACCTGAATGTTAGATTTGCTCTTCCTAAGGTTACTTCCAGCCATGGTTCCAGCTTCATGGGACCAATGGGATTAGGGGACAGTGAGGCCTATTTATGGAGAGAAGAAGGTGCGAGAGGAGGGGGATAAAGGGTGTCCTGGGGCTGTTGGGGCCGGGATTTGTTGACACTAAAGGCGGCAGCATCCTTGCTCTATTTGTGGTCTGTTTGGTGAGCCAAGTCGAGATTGCCGTGGCATTTCCTTTCTGTCATCCATCTGTGTTCCGCTTCCCCCGCAAGGGTCAGTCCCTGTCAGCCCTACAGCATCAGCTCCTCCTGTGCGTGGAAAAGGCCACATGGAACAAATCCTCCTGCCTGGAGAAGTGTGTTGCGGTGTCACTTCCACCAATGGAGCATTTGTGGGGAGAACCAGACTGCCTCTGCAGAAGGCAGCAGACTTGAATTCTCTGTACGCACTTCACTGGCAAACCACCAATGCGTTCTGTTGTTTGCCCCGAGAGAAATTAATAAATAAATCCCCACACATAATTGTGCATGTGTCTTTCTTAGAAGCTTCAGGAAACAAAAGCCCAGAAATGGGAAATGACCTGCTCAGGGTCACACAGGTAATGGCCAGAGCTAGAATGTGAATCTCATCTTTCAACTCCAAAATACCACTTTTTGTTCAGTTGCTGTTTTGTGGTGGTATTACCACACCACATGTGTCCCTGATTGCAGGAACTTAGAATTCTTGGTATTGAAAAATTAAGTCATGAAATCCTGGGGTGTCTCTGCATAGGGGTGCTAGGATACCAGCCTTGCAGAAAAACTCCACAGACATCACCGAGTCTGGCCCACTCCTAAAGGCAGCGTTTGCCTTTCTGACTGCAGATCTTTTGCATTATGCAAACTGAGAGTCTGATGCCTTCTGGCCCTCGGGAAGGCTAACAGTAAGATTCTCCAGGTAACCCGTGCTAACCAGGCTCCAGCCACACTGACATTTCGTGTCTCCTTCCCACCACCAGGGTTTTGCAATCTCAATTACTTCTGCCAGGTACTTTTCCTCTATGTCTTCACAGTGATTTTATACCACTGCTCTTTCTTACCCTTCAGAGAGCCCTCTCCCCTCTGGGCCGCCCCGCCCCTCAAGTCACTGACACGTAGAAAGTGGTTTGTTTGTTACAGGGCACTGTTCGTTCCTTTGTGCAGAATCTTGTTACACCTTCACCCATCTTTCCCCTTTAGAATGGGAACTTCTAAAGCCAGGGTCATTGTTTGCCTTGTTTTTTGTTAGGTCTGATGCACAGTGGGTTTTTAATATTTGTGGAATGAATGAATGAAAAGAAAAGTTTAAAAGTAGTCTCTATCCCTTTGTCAATCCTAATTAAGAAGCCAGGAAGGTTCTGGGTGAACAGGTGTACCAAAGGCTGGTCTTGTTGTGTGCTAGGGTGCAGGCCCCTCTGATCCAACGCAGGGCATCACCCCAAACTCCAAGCACACGTTTGATCCTATAGCATGAAGTGGTTGGGAGCTAATATACACATACACATTTACATTCTTTTTTTTTTTTTTTTTGAGGCAGAGTCTTACTTTGTCACCCTCAGTAGAGTGTTATGGCATCATAGCTCACAGCAACCTCAAACTCTTGGGCTCAAGTGATTCTCTTGCCCCAGCCTTCTGAGTAGCTGGGACTACAGGCGCCTGCCACAATACCCAGCAATTTTTTGTTGTTGTTGTTGTTTTGTTTTGCAGTTTGGCCAGGGCAGGGTTTGAACCCGCCACCCTCAATATATGGGGGCCGGCACCCTACTCACTGAGCCACGCCCCCTCCCATACTCTTAAGAATGACTGATGTATTGAAGGCGCAAGAGGGAGAGAAGAACAGCACAGCAGTCATCCCTCCCACTGCGTCGAGGCCAGCATCTGTGTCAGTGCCCATCCCCACATCCTGGCCGTCTCCCGTTACTGACAGGAGAGGCAGGTCAGATCCATACACACTATTTCTGCCACACGACTCCTGCAACTTAGACAGCAAGATGCCAGCACTATGCCCACTGCCCCAGCCCGTCATCTCCAAGTGCAGACTCAAAAGGCCAGAGCCATACCTACCACCTGGCCTGGAGGTGAAGATGCAGCCTGCCCCTCTCCACCCAGAGTGCGGCTCTGCCTGTGGGACACCCTTCTCCCTCCAGTACCCAACCCAAATACCACCTCGAGCAATCTCCCTCCACCACTCACCACCAACACAGGCACATTTTCTCCCGTTCTCTAAAGATTCTTTAAACAGAGGTATCTCCCACCAGACCAGATTGTTACCAGAAAAAGAAGGTCCGGCTGCCTGTCACTGTCAGCCAAATGCAGAGATGGAGATTGGGTCCAACAAGCTTTATCATCAGAAGGCCTGGCTTGGCGCCCATAGCTCAGTGAGTAGGGCGCCAGCCACATACACCGAGGGTGAGAGGTTTGAGCCTGGCCAGACCTGCTAAACAACAACTGCAACCAAAAATAGCTGGGCGCTGTGGTGGGCGCCTATAGTCCCAGGTACTCAGGAGGCTGGGGCAGGAGAATCCCTTAGGCCCAAGAGTTTGAGATTGCTGTGAGCTGTGACACCATGGCACTCTACCAAGGGTGACAGAGTGACACTCTGTCTCAAAAAAGAAAACAAAAGGACAGAGATTCTGGAGAACAGTGAGAATAGCCTCTCCCAAACTGTCTGCCCTTCCATTTCCAAAACCACAGTAACCCTTATTTTAAACAATATAAGTTTAATATAAACATATGTTATGTTATATATTTAATTATACACGTAATTATATTAAACATTATATTATAATATAATATAAACATAAAAGTTCCAAGCAAAAATCACATTAACCCTTATTTTAAACAATATAAACAGCATAACCCACGACCCAAAGCCATATTTCCAGTTCAAAAGTTAATCACTTGAATCAATCCCCCTAAACAACTCAAGATATCCATTTTTAGGTTAAAGCTAAATTTGCAAAACAAGAATAGAAGACAAGACTTGGCGCTCATAGCTCAGTGAGTAGGGCTCCAGTCACGTGCACCGGAGCTGGCAGGTTCGAGCCTAGCCTGGGCCTGCTAAGGAACAATGACAACTGCACCCAAAAAAATGGTCGGGTGTGTGGCGCGCACCTGTAGTCCCAGCTGCTCGGGAGGCTGAGGGAGGAGAATAGCTTGAGTCTAGGAGTTTGAGGTTGCTGTGAGCTGTGACACCACAGCACTCTACTGAGGGTGACATAGTGATTCTCTGCTTCAAAAAAAAAAAAAAAAAGAATAGAAGACATGAGGTGAAGGTCACATAGGACCCAAACAGACCAGACCGGCTGTGCTGTGTTGCCCTTAGCCTGACTGACTCCATCTATTCTCACTACATGTGCCCTCAAGACCATGAGCTTCTTGTGGGCAGGGACTATGTCTAATTCATCTGTGTTCCCAGTGACCAGTACCCAGGCACGGGGGATTGGTGACTATGGAAGGACTACGTCTCTGAGTCCCAAGGGTGCCTTTTCAAGCTGGGAGGGGATAGTGCAAGGTGGCCACTCTGTAAGTCCAGAACTTTCTCTGCTTCATCCTGCCTGTCAGCCCCTCCTGCCTTAGTGTGACACCTGGCCCAGGTAAAATGCTGAACCAGCCATAGTTGAAGAGAGTCTGGGACACTGTGTGGACAACCCCGCTACCCATCTGACAGGGAGCAGGACCTATCTCCTACCAGGTCAGGACTTGTTTTCAGCCCTTTGTCTCTCTGGAAGAGTCACTCTATGCTTGGGGCCTTTTCATTGTGCACAATAGAAAAAGAAAGGGCCTTCCGTCACCCAGAGCCTCTGTATTTGTACTTAGCCCCCACCTTTTAATTTAGATGTTGTTTTCAGTTATCATGTGAGTAATGAATACACATTGTTAAGTAAAAATTATAGGAGCCCATTGTTTCAGACTGCTGAAAGAGTTTCACTGGGGCTCCAATAGACCAGAACAAAAATAAAAATGGAGTTACCCAGACTCAAATTCTAGGTCACCTAACCTAAGCTAAGTTGTTATCCAAGCTTCTGAGAAATCAGGAGAGAAACAGCTAATTTCCCAACAAGCCAGTTTCAATCTTCACTTGGCATAATAATGAAGTTACCTCTGCTTTAATCCTTTAAAAAGGTAGCCTGAAGTAACCAGATGTTAACTAATCAGTTGTTTTGCTATTACCCTGTCTGCCTATCTAGGTCTTATAAGAAAAAAATAACTTTGAAAGGACTAATATATTCTTTATTCTTTGCTTCTTTGTCAACCCTTCTCTGTCTATAAAGCCAACTTCTGCTCAGCTCGTTGGCACACATTCTATCTTAAGAGCATAGAGTGTTGTTCACTTCTAGAGTCACAAAAGACCCAGTTGAGAACTTTAATTTCATTACAGTTTTGTCCTTGAGAACATGGTAAATAGGCCAGGCAAGTTGAGAGGCTGAGATAGGTGAATTGCCTGAGCTCAGCACCAAACCAGCCTGAGCAAGAGCAAGACCCCAACTCTACTAAAAATTGAAAAATTAGCTGGGCATTGTGGCAGGTGTCTGTAGCCCCAACTTTCCGGGAGGCTGAGGCAAGAGGATCACTTGAGCCCAAGAATTTGAGTTTGCTGTCAGTTATGATGCCATGGCACTCTACCCTGGGCAACAGAGTGAGACTCTGTTTCAAAACAGAGAGAGAGAGAATGGTCAATAAACAAAGTGCTAGAGAAGGATATATGCAATATGTATAAGACACCTTTGCCTTATGGAATCTCCTATTTACAATAGTTAATCTGGTGATTTCCACTTTAAAAACTTGGCCTTCTCCCCCCCCTTTTTTTTTGGAGACAGTCTCACTTTGTCATCCTGGGTAGAGTGCGATGGCATCATAGCTCACAGCAACCTCAAGAGATCCTGTTGCCTCAGCCTTCCAAGTAGCTGAGATTACAGGCACCTGCCACAATCCCCAGCTAGTTTTAGAGATGGGTCTCAATCTTGATCAGGCTGGTTTCGAATTCCTAATGTCAGGCAGGCCTCCTAGAGTGCCAGGATTACAGGCAGGAGCCACCTAATTTTAGTTACATTATTATTTTGTATGTAGTTTAAGAACAGAGTAGCATATTTACATACTGTTCTATAATTGTGTGATCATAAAACTTCCTCTGTTGTGAGTTGATTTGAAAAATTAATAACTAGCAAATAGCGTTTATGGATCAATGGTGAAGTAGCATTTCCTTTGGAAACAAATAGTATGATCAGATGTGGGTCTTTGAAACTGTCATTGGAAGGGAAATTTAAGGATCGAACCATCTTTTCCTTCCCTAGCTTTCTTTTTTCCCCCCTTTCTTCCTTCCTCCCTCCCTCTTTCTTTTCTTTATTTTTTTTTGACTGTGGCCCTTGGTGTCATAGCTCACAGCAACCTCAAACTCTTGCATTCTAGTGATCCTCTTCCCTCAGCCTCTCAAGTACCTGCTACCTCAGGCTTATTTTTCTACATTTTAGTAGAGATAGTGCTCTTTTTCTTGCTCAGGATAGTCTCAAACTCCTGAGTTCCAGCAAACCACCCTCCTCAGCCTCCCAGAGTGCTAGGATTACAAGTGTGAGCTACCGCACCCACCCACTTTTTAATTTTTTTTTACTTTCTCATAATAACACTTAGCTTAAAACACAAACACATTATACAGACTTTCAGAAATATTTTTATACCCTTATTCTGGAAGCTTTTTCTATTTAAAATTTTTTTTTGTTTTTTTGAGACAGTCTCACTTTGTTGCCCTTGGTAGAGTGCTGTGGCGTCACAGCTCACAGCAACCTCCAGCTCTTGGGCTTAGGCAATTCTCTTGCCTCAGCCTCCTGAGTAGCTGGGAGTACAGGCGTCCACCACAACTCCCGGCTATTTTTTCGTTGCAGTTTGGCCAGGGTGAGGTTTGAACCCACCATCCTGGGTGCATGGGACCAGCGCCTTACTCAGTTAGCCACAGGAGCTGCCCTAAAAAAATTTTTTTTAACTTAAAAACTAAGACAAGCATACACATCAGCCTAGGCCTAGAAATGATCAAGGTCATCACGACACCTCTTGGTGACAGGATTTTTTCAGCTACATTACAATCTTACGGAACCACTATGGTGTACGCAGCCATCATTGACCAAAATATTGCCATGTGGCCCAGGACTATACCAGAGATTTAGCTCTTGCTTCATTTCCATTTGCTGTTCTGCCTAGAACTATCCTACTCATTCAATTAAGAAGCAATTTAGGAGCAATACCCTGTGTCAAGCATACTCTAGACTGAGATAGAAGAACAGCCCAGAGCATTGTGAAGAAAGGGCAGTGCACCAAGCTACTCAGGCCCAGAGACACCTGAGCACGAGCCTTCAGTCGTGCCCTGTACCCAAGCCATGGGGTTTAAAGGCATTTAGTTTTTTCTTTCCTTTTCTGTAGTTTCAGACTAGCTGAAAAATGATCTGTAATCCTAGCACTCTGAGAGGACGAGGGGGGCAGACTGCTTGAGCAAGGAGGTTCCAGACCAGCCTGAGAAAGAGCAAGACCCTGTCTCTACTAAAAATAGAAAAACTACCAGGCACAGTGGCAGGTGCCTGTAGCCCCAGCTACATGGGAAACTGAGGCAAGAGGATCGCTTGAGCCCAAGAGTTTGAGGTTGTTGTGAGCTGTGATGATTCCACAGCACTCAACCCAGAGTGTAGAGTGAGACTGTCTCAAAACAAACAAACAAACAAAAAAACCCTGACCTGTAACTGTTGCTAGTCAGAGCATGTGTTCAGGGCAACCTGAATCTATAACTCGTGGGCACCAGACCTAAATCTTGACCCACATAACTCCTTAATTGTATTGATTTTGCTTCCATTTCTTCCTTTACATCAACGAAATGAAACATCTTCCAAATTGGGCTATTATGTACCTCAGAGTATGGGAAGATATTCTAAGGGTTTTGTGGAACTGAATACATTAGGAGAATTTATTTCTGAATCCTAAATTTTTTTTATATCCTTTCCTAAAATTGATTTGCCTGCAAACTCATTTTCACAATTCTCCTTATTTTCCCCTTCCACACGGAAGAGAATCACACTGCTCCCATTTCCCTGGGTGTAAACCAACAGGAACTGAACGAGGGGCACTTCACAAAAGTATTTCTCCTGAGGATGTATGCCTGAGCACTAAACAAAGGGAGCTTAGCAAAAAAATGACTCTCTCCTGCTGTATCTTTTTTTTTTTTTTTTTTTTGAGAAAGAGTCTCAAGCTGTCACCTTGGGTAGAGTGCTATAGTGTCGTAGCTCACAGCAACCTCCAACTGGTGCTCAATTAATCTCCTTGCCTCACTTTTTCTACTTTTAGTACAGACTACAGACGGGGTTCCTCTTTCTGCTCAGGCCGGTCTCAAACCCGTGAACTCAAGCAATTCACTCACCTCAGCCCCCCAGAGTGCTAGGGTTACAGGCGTAAGCCACCGTGCCTGGCAGTTCCTGCTGTATCTTGAAGGTGAAGCTCTGTTTATTCCTTTGTCCCCCTCCTCTCAGCTTATCCACTCCTCTGTCTTTCTCAAAATTTAAAAATAAAGTGTCACAGGGTCACATACAGTAGCCTCTCCTTATCCACAGTTTTGCTTTCCAAGGTGTGTGTGTGTGGTTTTTTTTTTAGAGACAGAGTCTCACTCTGTCACCCTCGGTAGAGTGCTGTGATGTCACAGCTCACAGCAACCTCCAATTCCTGGGCTTAGACAATTCTCTCGCCTCAGCCTCCCGAGTAGCTGGGACTATAGGCACCCACCACAACGCCCGACTATTTTTTGTTGCAGTTTGGCCGGGTTAGGTTTGAACCCACCACACTTGGTATAGAAGGCCAGCACCCTACACACTGAGCCACAGGCACTGCCCTGCTTTTCAAGGTTTATTACCCATTGTCAACCATAGCCTGAAAATATTGCATGGAAAATTACAGAAATAAAATTATTTATTTATTTATTTATTTATTTATTTATTTATTTATTTATTTTGAGACAGGGTCTTACTTTGTCACCATAGGTAGACTGCCATGGCATGATAGCTCACAGTAACCTCAAACTCTTGGGCTCAAAAATCCTCTTGCCTCAACCTCCTGAATAACTGGCATTACAGGTGCCTACCATAACACCCAGCTATGTTAGAGATAGGGTCTCACTCTGGCTCAGACTGGTCTCGAACTTATGATCTCAGGAGATCTACCTGGCTCGACCTCCCCAGAGTGGTAGGATTACAGGACTGAGTCACCACACTTGGTCTAATTTATTTATTTATTTATTTATTTATTTAGACAGAAACCCACTTTGTAGCTCTAGGTAGAGTGCTATGGCATCATAACTCACAGCAACCTCAAATTCTTGGGCTCAAGTGATCTTGCCTCAGCCTCCCGAGTAGGTGGGACTACAGGCACCTGCCACAATGCCTGGCTAGTTTTATAAATGGGGGCTTGGGCCAGTGCCTGAGGCTCAGTGGGTAGGGTGCTGGCCCATATACCGAGTGCGGTGGGTTCAAAACCAGCCCCAGACATACTGCAACAACAACAAAATATAGCTGGGCGTTGTGGCAGGCGCCTTAGACTCGCCTAAGCCCAGGAATTGGAGGTTGCTGTGAGCTGTGTGATGCTACGGCACTCTACCGAGAGCAATAAAGTGAGATTCTGTCTCTACCAAAAATAATAATAATAATAATAATAATAATAATAATAATAATAATGGCGGTCTCATTCTTGTTCAGGCTGGTCTCTTGAATTCCTGAAATCAAGCAATTCATGAGTTTTCAATCTTGCTCATGAGTTTGAGACCCTGAGCAAGAGTGAGACCCATCTCTGAAAAATAGCCAGGTGCTGTGGCGGGCACCTATAGTCCCAGCTACTTGGAAGGCTGAGGCAAGATGATTGCTTGAGCCCAAGAGTTTGAGGTTTTCGTGAGCTATGACATCATGGCACTATACTAGGGGCAAGAAAGTGAGACTCTGTCTCAAAAACAAAAAAAGTCTTGCTCGGTGCCTATAGCTCAAGCAGCTAAGGCGCCAGCCACATATACCAGAACTGGCAGGTTCAAATCCAGCCCAGGCCCACCAAACCACAATGACAACTACAACCCAAAAATAGCAAGGTGTTGTGGCAGGTGCCTGTAGTTCCAGCTAATTGGGAGGCTGAGGCAAGACAATCACTTAAGTCCAAGAGTTTGAGGTTGCTGTGAGCTGTGATGCACTCTACCGAGGGCAACATAGTGAGACTCTGTCACAAAAAAAAAATCCTAAGTCCTCCAGTAGATTGAATGGACCTGTTTTTGACCAAGAGGACCTTAGAGAAGCCTTAAAAACTCAGTTCCTGGTTAGCACAGGATAAGAAGTTAGACATGTATCCTTATACCCTCTTCCTTGCTGATAGCCCTTGGTGTTTTTTCTTGAGGATTAAATAGAAACCAGCTCTTTCCAAAGATTGCTGGACTCCCTACCTAGATAACCAGTGTTCCTTCCCCCTTTTTTTTTTTTTGAGACAGAATTTTACTTTATCACCCTGGGGTAGACTTCCCTTGTGTCATCATAGCTCAGCAACCTTGGACTCTTGGGCTTGAGCAATCCTCTTTCCTCAGCCTCCTGAGTAGCTGGGACTACAGGCACCTGCTACAATACCTGGTGAGTTTTTCTATTTTTAGTAGTGATAGGGTCTCATTCTTGCTCAGGCTAGGCTTGAACTCCTAAGCTCAAGCAGTCCACTTGCCTTGACCTCTCAAAATGCTAGGATTCTCAGGATGAGCCACCTCATACTGACCCAGCATTCTTTTGTTTTAGTGACCACCAACGGTAGGGTGGTGCTGGCCAGTTTACATAGGCTATGTGCTGAGTGTCTTCATAGCCTCTGCTGCTTCGCCTGTTGATGTATAGATGTTACTAAAAGTTTAGCATTTGTTCCCAAGGCCACGTCAGAAGAACAGGGACAAGTGTTTTGAGGAAAAGGCAAAGGAAGTTTATTAATTTGCCAGCAAAAGAGGAGGTTGGCAGATTCCCATCTTAAAGTACCAATGTCCCAATCATATGTAAGAAGAAATACAGACCTTTTATTTATGTATTTATTTTTTTGAGACAGTCTCACTCTGTCATCCTGGGGTTGACTGCCATAGTGTCATAGTTCCTGTGAGCTCAAACTCTTGGGCTCAAGTGATTCTTTTGCCTCAGTCTCCAAAGTAGCTGGACTACAGGTGCCCCCCACAACTAGAGATTGGGGCTTCCTCTATCTCAGGCTGGTCTCCAACTTCTGAGCTCAAGCAATCCGCCTGCCTCAGCCTTCTAAAGTGCTGGGATTACAAACGTAAGCCACTGCACCTGGTGTAATAGAAAAGGTTTTAACTCAAATGTTCAGAGATGCCTAGTGTCACTCCGTCACCTTAACTTCCTGGCCATTAAAATTCTCTGAGATCGTTATTTCCTTTTTTTGTCTCTCCACTCTAAAATGTAGCCACCATGGGAACGGAGACCTAGTCTATCTTGTTTTCTCTGTATCCCCGGAGTCTGGAAGTGTCTGGCACATCAATGCTGTTTAGACAAATGAATGGATTTTTCCCATGCCCATTTCATAGAGGGGCAAACGGAGGCCCTAGGTAAGTGCCTCGGTGCAAGTCAATCCAAGCACGGGGCAGCTCTGGCCACCTAGTTCCTTCCTCTGCTCGCCCCGACATCCCAGGGGCTGCAGTCACGCTCCTGGCTGACTTTTTTTTTTTTGAGACAAAGTCTCACTTTGTAGCTCTTGGTAGAGTGCAGTGACGTCAAACTCACAGCAAACTCAAACTCTTGGGCCAGAGCGATCCTCTTGCCTCAGTTTTCATTTTCAGTAGAGAGGGGTGGAGTGGGAGGCTCAAGCTAGTCTGGAACTCCTGAGCCCAAGCGATCCACCTGATGCGGCCTTCTAGAGTGCTAGGATTACAGGCGTGAGCCACCGCGCCGCGTCCTCCGGGCCGTCTTTCCCGCGGGTTTTCCTCGCAGTATCGCCGGGATCCCGCCAGGAGGCAGCAGGGGCAGCTGCAGCGGCGGCGGCGGCGGCGGCAGCTGGTCCCACCACGACACCGGGCCGGAGGGGGTTTCCGTTTCCGGGAGCTGCTGGTTGCTTCCGCTTCCGGCCACTTGGCGTGTGAGGCGCTAACAGGAGAATGGACGGGCTGGTGGCTCAGTGCTCCGCGCGGCTGCTGCAGCAGGTCGGGTTTCCTGGGACCGGGCGGAAGGGCGTGGCGGGGTGGGAGCGGGCCCTGGCACCTGCCGCAATAGCGTCGGGCGGGTGGGACAGCGAGGCGAGGACAGCCTGGTCGAATCAGACCCTGCGGCAGGGTCCCGAGACCCCGCCGTGCGCTGTCTTGGAGGCACACGCCCTCCCAAGAACTCGGTTGCCGCTTCTGTTGGAGCTGGAAGGGGTGGGCGAGGAAGAGCCAGGCTCGTGTGACTGTGACACTCAGCGGAGTGGAGAGTCCCACCCTCTCCAGACCTCTCTGAGGTGGAGCCTACCGTGTTCCGGACAAGTCTCTTCCAGGTCCTCCACCTCGCCTGCGCACACACGTGCTTTCTTGGAGGATGCAGGCGGATAGGCGAGATGCGGTCGGGTCCTGACCCTGGCTCCTGATTTGCACCGTTTTCTCTGACATCGAACAATGCTCCTGTCCATTGTCAGATAAACGGAGAGTTTGCTCTTTGCCTTCAGCATTGGTGGGGAAACAACAGTCACAACGCAGTGGAAGTGGGACGGTTCTATTACCTTTTATGTCCAGGTGTGGAGAACTGATAGGAAAATACAATACTCTATCCTGTTACAAAATAGAGTTATTCTTTCTCGTTCTTTATGTTAAGTCAACGATCACAAAGTACAAGTTGGTCAAGTAAATTGGCGAGTTCTTTACCGTTCCCAGCCATGTATTCTTAATTGTGAGGCTGAGAGGACTGGCTTACTTGATCATGATGCTTATAAAGATTATTTCTGGAAAGTGTTTGCTTATTTATGGCAACTTGGTCTTGGCTGTAGCTTTCTCCTGGTAAATATTCTGAAATATCAGGTGAGGAATCTCTCCCTGAGCTTTGCAGTTAAGTTGGAAGGTTTCTTTCTTTCTGAATTGACATGTCTTTAGTTTTAGGTATTAAAGAACAAAGCCTGTTCTAGGCCCAGCAGATCCTTGAGGTATTTTAAATATAACAAAAAAGACATTTGGTTTTTATTTATTAATTTCTTTTTTTGAGACAGAGCCTCGAGCTGTCACCCTGGGTAGAGTACTGTGGCATCACAGTCAGCCTTCCAAGTATCTGGGACTCTAGGTGCCCACCACAATGCCCAGCTATTTTTTGGTTGTAGTTGTCATTGTTGGACAGGCCTGAGCTGGATTGGAACCCCACAGCTCTGGTGTATGTGGCTGGCACTTTAGCCGCTTGAACTACAGGCACTGACCGACATTTGGTTTTTAAAAAGAGTCCCAAGTCATAAAATTTGGGAGCAAAAGTAGGTTGGTCACCTTGGAACTTAACTAGTGCTTTCTCTAAATCACAGTAATTTAATTTATTAAGCCAAAGAAGGAAAGGATATGAACTTATCCCATTATATGCTTAACACTACTAATCCTTTCTCCCAAAACACATCCTACACAGGGGAGTTTGTACATGCTTTATGCTTTGCACATTAAAGACAGTATGCAAATATCAGCAAAAATCTATGAGGAGAAAAAATTACATCTTGACAAAGGGAAAATCCTTCATTCCCTTGGTCCCTGCCATGCCCTAGCAGGGAGGGGAGATGGTACCAGTTATCTTATCTTGAAAGTCTTTGACCCTACTGGACTGAACAAAGCGCTTTTCCTTTTATAGGAAAAAGAGATTAAATCTCTCACTGCTGAAATTGACTGGTTGAAAAACTGTGGGTCTTTAGAGGCTTCTCCAAATTTGGAGCAGTTAAGAGAAGAAAATTTAAAACTAAAGTATCGACTAAATATTCTTCGAAAGGTGAGTGCTCTTGAGTTTCAGTTTTATTCTCCAATTTGAATTAAATCTTTTTTAAAACCTTTGTTACTAAAGATTCTGAATGGAATTTGGAAAAAGGATAGAAACCCAATCCTTTTCCATGTGTGGGACAAGTTAGGACTGAGTCAGTTGGTGCAAATAAGGAAGAAGCTGGTGTTATTCTGTGTTTCCAAGAGCCTTTGAAATGTTTAATTATACTAAATATTTAGCTAGTGGTTTATAGTAGGCTTTAGGTATGGTTGATAAGTTTCTTATGCTCAAGTTTAAATTTTTTTTTTATTATTAAATCTTTGACTCTATTTTGAAGGAAATATTTGAAAATACATTGACATACCTCTCTGCCTTAAGTTGGTTATTTTACAATTTCATTTTTATATTTTATAGCATCATTTGGATTTTTTCCACTTAATATTTCAAAACATTTCTTTTCTATGAAGCTTGTGCTGTATCTGTTTCATATCCTAACATTACCAGTTCTGTCAAAAAAATGAACTTGCTTCAGTCTTTTGGCCGGTCTTTCAGGTTTACTAATGGTATATCCCAAAGTATGATCTCATTCTCATAATTATACTCCTGTGTGTGCATATATGAGTATTACTTCTAGTTGCACTGGCATTAATATCTTTTTTCTCAAAGCTGACTCCATTACTAATTTTTTTTTTTTTTTTTTTTTAATGCAGTTTCACTTTGTGCCCTGGGTCACAACAACCTCAAACTCTTGGGCTCAACAGGTCCTCTTTGCCTAAGCTTTCCAAGTAGCTGAGACTACAGGTGCCTAACACGATACCCGGTTAATTTTTCAAATTTTAGGAGAGATGGGGTCTTGCTCTTATTTAGGCTGGTGTTGAACTCCCAAGCTCAGGCAGGCCACCTACCTCAACCTTCCACAGTGCTAGGATTACAGGCGTGAGCCACCCTGCTTGACCTCCATTACTTATCTCAGACTCTGCCCTAGTCCTATGAACTCTGTTCTTTTACCTGTTTGTGATCTACTGTGCTTGAAGGAGCTTGCTCTTAGAGTCTAAAATTCTGAAGATTCTTAACTTTTCTGGTTATATCATGCATTCAGCATTTATTTATACTTAATTCTGTTGTATTTATTTCAATTCAGAAGTATTATTGAATACCTCATAAGTGTTAGAGACTATGAGGGAAAAGATACAAAAGGAAACACGGTGTATTCTGATAAACATTTTTGTAATGCAAATTAGCTCTCATGTGTACATCAGCATAATATGGAGGGCATGTTGGTTCATGTGCAAAAGCTTTCTCCTACTTAGTGGGCAACTGAATACAAGGTATACAACACACCTAAAACCAGCAAGCTACAGAGGAATGAGAGTATTGCCTGTGATGGCCATTCACTCTACCTTCTTTCCCTGACTCATGTCAGCCACATCCTCTGACTTGGAAGCATCACATGTGAAACAAAGAAAAAGCATTATATTGACGATAATCATATTAATTTTCATGATATAGAAATCAAGTACAGTGGAGTTTGTGTGTATTACAACTGCATACATATATAACAGGATCCCTGTCCTTTGAAAATAAAATATTGAGGCTCGGTACATATAACTCAAGCAGCTAGGGTGCCAGCCACATACACCAGAGCTGACGGGTTTGAATCCAGCCCTGCTCACCAAACAACAATGACAACTACAACCAAAAAATAGCCGGGCATTGCGGCAGGTGCCTGTAGTCCCAGCTACTTGGAAGGCTTAGAGGCAAGAAAAGCACTTGAGCCCAGGAGTTGGAGGTTCCTGCGAGCTGTGATGCCCTGGCAGCTTGAGACTCTGTCTCTAAAAAAAATAAAAATAAAATACTGAAATTTATTATAGTAAGTTTTGGATCTTAAGATGATATCTAAATAATTTTAGTATTTGGAAATCTTTAGAGTGTGAAAAACAGATTTGTATTTTTTTTTGAGTATGTCAATGAGTGGAGTCAATTATTGATTACTAAAAACCTAAAATAAGGATTTTTGGTGAATTTAGATATAATTTCTTTCTGTTTTTGAAACTATCTTTTTCCTTGGGGTTGAGTACTGTCCATCATCATAGCTCACAGCAACTTCTAACTCTTGGGCTCAAGCGATCCTCCTGCCTCAGTTTCCCAAGTAGCTGGGACTACAAGTGTGCTAGTTTTTCTATTTTAGTAGAGGCAGGGTCTCCCTCTTGCCCAGGCTCAAACTCCTGAGCTCAACTGATCCTCCCGCCTCTGCACCCAGAATGCTAAGATTACAAGCTTGAGCCACCATGCCTGGCCTAAATATAATGTGCTGTTTTTTGCTGTTTTTTTTTTCTTTTTGAGACAGACTCTTATTTTGTCACCCTTGTGGAGTACCATGGTGTCATAGTTCACAGCAACCTCAAACTCTAGGGCTCAAGTGATCCTCTTGCCTCAGGCTCCCAAGTAGATGGAACAACAGGCACCGACCACAACACCTGGCTGTTTTTAGAGATGAGGTCTTGCTTTGGCTCAGGCTGTTCTCGAACCTGTGAGCCCAGGTAATCCACCTGCCTCGGCCTCCCAGAGTGCTGGGATTATAGACGTGAGCCACCGCATCCAGCCAATATAATTTCTTAATTATCTGGGCTTGATGCCATGTGCCTGTAGTCCCAGCTACACTGGAGGTTTAAGCAGGAGCATTGCTTGAGCCCAGGACTTTGAGGTTGCATTGAGCTACACTGACAGTACTGCACTCTACCAGAGTGACAGATCGAGACTCTGTCTCAAAAAAAAAAAAAGAGTATAATTTTTTCATTTGATAGAGAGGGATGATGAGGAAGAGAACTTGAACTCTCTCTCTCTCTCTTTTTTTTTTTTTTTTTTTTAGACAGAGCCTCAAGCACAGCAACCTCCAACTCCTGGGCTCAAGCGATTCTCTTGCCTCAGCCTCCGAAGTAGCTGGGACTACAGGCGTCCGCCACAATGCCCAGCTATTTTTTTTTTTTTTTTTTTTTTTTTTTTTGGTTGTAGTCGTCATTGTTTGGCAGGCCCAGGCCATATTCAAACCTGCCAGCTCTGGTGTATGTGGTTGGCGCCTTAGCCACTTGAGCTACAGGCACCACCCTTTTTTTCCTTTTTCTTTTTTGAGAGAGTCCCTCTGTTGTCCCAGGCTAGAATGCCAGGTTGTCAGTCTAGTTCGCAGCAACCTCAAACTCCCAGGTGATTCTCAACCTTCCTAATGATGTGTCCCTTTAATATAGTTCCTCATGTTGTGGTGACCTCCAACCATAAAATTATTTTCATTGCTACTTCATAACTGTAATTTTGCTGCTGTTATGATTTGTAATGTAAATATCTGATATGCAGGGTGGTCTTAGGCGACCCCTGTGAAAGGGTCGTCACAGGTTGAGAACCGCCGTCCTAAGCTCTAGCGATCCTCCTGCCTTAGCCTCCTGAGTAGCTGGGACTCTAGGTGCCTGCCACAGTACCTGGCTATTTTTTTTTTCTATTTTTAGTAGAGATGGAGTCTCTATTGAGGTCAAGCAATCCTCCTGACTTAACTTTCCAGAGTTCTAGGATTATAGGCAGGAGCCATTATGCCTGGCCTGGTTGTATTTTCTTTTTTTTGGAGATGGAGTTTTACTTTGTCACCCTTGGTAGAGTACCTTGGCGTCATAACTCAGAGCAACCTCAAACGCTTGGGCTCAAGTGATTCTCTTGCTTCAGCCTCCCGAGTAGCTGGGATTACAGGTGCCACCACAATGCCTGGCTATTTTTAGGGATAGGGTCTTGCTCTTGCTCAGGCTGGTCTTGAACCCATGAGCTCAGGCAGTCCACCTGTCTCAGCCTCCCAGAGTGGTAGGATTACAGGTATGAGCCACTGCACCCAGCCTTTAGTTGTATTCTCTTAAAAGCATGTGTGTTTATTCATTTTTTGATAACCTGCCATATGGCAGGTACAATGTAAGGTGCTAGGGAAAGAACCAAGATTTAGATACTTTCCAGGCGTTCAGCAGTGTGGTGGTGGAGCTGGATAACTTCGTGAAGGTATGAAAGCAAGTAATAGTGATAACTGTATGCTCTGTTAACCTTCTGGCTGCACACGATGGTATAAGCATTCAACAAGTTATTCATTTGGTGGTAGTGACCCTTTAGGCACATTTGGTTTCTGAGTGTGCAGCAGTCAACAGGTTAAGTGAGTATGTTCCATTTCAAAGAAAATGAAAAGTAGGAGGTAAGAGAAGTAGGAGGAGGTCTAACATGGGATTAACAGTAAGACAAAACTACTTATTTTTATGGTATGTTAACATGACCTATTTTGTTGCCTTTCATTTCCTGCTTTGATGAGGTCAATACCCCCCCCCCCCTTTTTTTTAAGACAGTCTCCCTCTGTCACCCTAGAGTGCCATGGTATAAAAGCTCACAGCAACCTCAAATTCCCAGGTTCCAGTGATCCTGTTGCCTCAGACTCCCCAGTAGCTGGGACTACAGGTGCCTGCCGGAAGACCTGGCTAGTTTTTCTGTATTTTTTAGTGAAGGTGGGGTCTTTTGCTCTTGATCAGGCTGGTCTCGAACTCCTGAGCTTAGAGGAAATACTTGCCTTGGCCTCCCAGTGTGCTAGGATTACAACCGTGAGCCACCTTACCTGACCTATAGGACACATTTTTTATTTCTTTTTTTGTCCTTTGAGTTTTCATTTCTAGTATTTGATGTAAAGTTATTTTGTATTGATTTTATACTTTATTTTTCTCAGAGCTGAGAATTCAGTCAGTTCTTTTTACTTCCTCCTCCCACTTCCTGTTACGCTAAAAGAAATGCAGAAAGTAACACCATGGGACATTTCCCATGGATGTCTTAGAAGCTTTGGGACAGATTCTTTTTTTTTTTTTTTAATTTTTTATTAAATCATAGCTATGTACATTAATGCAATCATAGGGTGCGATGTGCTGGTTTTATATACAATTTGAAATATTTTCATCAAACTGGTTAAATAGCCTTAGTTATTGTGTTAAGACATTTATAGTCTACATTTAGTAAATTTCACATGTACCCTTGTAAGATGTACCGTATGTGTGATCCCACCAATTACCCTCCCTCCGCTCATCCTCCCTCCTCCCCTCCCCTCCCCTCCCTCTCCCTTTTCCCCATATTCTCGGGCTATAATTGGGTTATAGCTTTCATATGAAAGCTATAAATTGGTTTCATAGTAGGGCTGAGTACATTAGATACTTTTTCTTCCATTCTTGAGATACTTTGCTAAGAAGAATATGTTCCAGCTCCATCCATGTAAACATAAAAGAGGTA
>CAUYPK010029499.1:0-17519 GCA_963574355.1 Loris lydekkerianus
GCCACCCAGCAAATAAATCAGTCTGGGAAGGTTGGTGCCTCCTTCCCCACCTTGCAGCTCTGTCTCACCCAGTTGCTGCTGGCCCCACAAGGCTGTGACCCAGTCAGTTGTCTGCAGTGAGCAGATACTCCAGAGGTTTGCGCCTGCCGAAATCCCAGGGAAGTCTGTATCTGCTCATCCAAGCCACTGCTCTTGGCCTCTATCCCGTAGGGGGTGGTGAGGCCTGTCAACCTTAGGCACTTGATGGGGACTGGGAGTGTTCACTCAGTTCCACCCCCACCCTTAATTTGTGTTACTGGCTGAACAGAATTACCTTTGGGAGTTTATTTCTGTCTCTGCAGAGCCCCTGCTGAATTCCTCTGCAGTGGAGAGGCTGACTTGAGATTCCAGAACCTGTACTTCAGGCCCTGTCTTTACTGCTGCTGGTTTGTATTTGTAGCACAGTTAGATGTCAGCTGTAGCCTATTGGCCTCTTTTGTCTATAGGCTGATAATCCCCTGATGACCAGGTGTGTCTTAGGCTCAGTAGCGCAGTCTTTTGGATCAGCCTCACCCTGGGAGTTTCCCAGCTCTGGGCGTGCGTTTTCTAGTCCCCACGCTCCACCCAAGCCAGTACCACCTCTGGAAGACCCTTTACTCATGGGGCCTGTGTTTCAGTCCCAAGTCTGATCCATGGTGGTTGTTATCTGCGAAGATGCCCACCTCATCTGATTGCCAGGGAAACAGGAGGAGAGGCCACGGGATATCTGGGAGTGGGCCTTGCTAATGCTAAAGATAGCTGCTGCTCTGCACCTCGGGGCACCACTGCTCCTTCCTTATTCCTTCTTAGCCGACCGTCATCTCATCACTCCTGTGCTGCAGAATCGGCGCTGTCCAGCTGCAGTCCAGGTCCTGTTTACTCCTCTCGAGCAGTCACCCCAGAATCTGGACTCCTCAGGGGCAGTCCTCCAGCCCTCAGAGTGAGAGTGGAAAGAAGTGTTTCGAGCTCAGGGCTGCAGGTTGGAACACTGAGCTCATTGACAGCAAATGAGTAAATAGACAGACATAAAAGCTACCAGACACATTAGCCCATAGACACAGAAATAGATGGAGTCACATAGACATACAGACAACACCCACGACACCAGCAACACAAAAACAACTGCAATAAAAAGTGATAGTTGTACAATAATTTTTTTTAAAAAGGTAAAAAAGTGGTGTTTGTAGAAAAGTTAAAAGAGAAGAAAGGAGAGATTAAAATTAGAAAAAATAGAAATAAAAAATATGTATCTATTTAAAAAGTAATAATAAATCAACAAAAGCTCCTCCAAGTAAATGGTGAGGAAAAAACAGGGCACAAGAACAAAAACAAATACACAAAACAAAAAAACAAAAAACAAACAAAAAAAAACAGGAAAAAAACCAAACAAACAATCAAATAAAAACAAACAAACAAAAAAAGGCACCGTCTACAAAAAAGCCGTTCTTGTATGTGGAAATACACCTCTGTATGTATGATGCAAACTTCAGCTTTCCTAGGAATACAATCAAACTGCTATATACTTTCTGGACACCAGGTGGCGCTGCCTGTGGTTCCCAGGCCTATACTTGATTCACAGTTTATACTGTTACCATGGCAACCGCCTTCCATGGCCAATCGACATTTTGGAGTTTCTATAAAAGTTTGTGACCGAAGCAATGTGAAATCTCAGCTATTTTGCTCTAGACAGCACTCATGACCAACCCTCCCACTCAGTGTAGGAGTCCACGCTTCTCAAATCATTCCACTCTGCTCCCAGTTTCTCCTGGAAGCTGGCGACTATAATCGGCTGTGTGTGTGGGGGGGTGCTTCTCTGTTCACCGCTGCGCCAGAGCTGGGTCGCGGGACTTTCTTTGTTCGCCGCCGGGTCGGAGCTCGGTCGCGCAACTTGCTTTGTTCCCTGCCAGGCGGGAGCTGAGTCACATGCTGGCGCTGCTGGGGTGGCAGGAGGACTCGGGGACCTAATTCTGAGTTTTATGATTCAAAGTACCCCTTTCCGATCGGGACCAGCCAGTTAGGAGTGCAGCCTGAACCGCCAATCCCCTCCAGCCTTCCCCAGCAGGAATGTTGTGGTTCCACTCAATCCCTGCTTGTCTGGGAAAGGGCACCCGCCCGTATTTCAAAACGTCTGTTTTCCTGGCCCACTCCCTTCCACTGTCCAGCAGATTGCCCGGTTCCCCGTGGTTTTAAGCGGCTCTCCTTTCGGATGCCCTCTTAGATCAGGATTAAATATCTGTTGATTTGATTTTAACAACGTTCGTAAGCTGTTGTCCTACGAAAGGGATGGGCCTGCCGGTCTCTCGGCCAGGCAGGGAAGAATCTCCACGGCAGAGTCTGTGGTTCCCAATTACCTCCCAGATGTAGCAATTCGCCACCTCATTGTGCGTCTCCAGCTGAGCGTCTCACACCAATAATCCACAGTCCGGGAAAGTTCAGACACCCCTTCTTATCTCCTGATGGCTCGGGAGAGGTGGGCTACACGTCCGTCCTGTCCTCCATCCTGTTCCGCCCCCCTTTAGAGAGATTTTGTATGGTTGATGCTATTTTACAACTTGATATAGGCCTGTTCAACATTTCCACTTGATTCTGGCTAAGTCTTGGAAGGTGACATGCTTCCAAGTATTGGTCCGTTTCCTTCAGATTTTCATATTCTGAGAATAAAGTTTCTTATAATATTTATTAAGGATTTTTTTTGAATTTCTGAGGAGTCTGCTATTATTCCTTCTTTTTCATTTCTGATTGATGAAATTAGAGATTTTACTTTTTTTTTCCTGTTTAGGGTAGTGAAAGGTTTATCTATTTTATTGACCTTTTCAAAAAACCAACTTTTTGATTTATTGATCTGTTGTATAATCCTTTTGTTTTCAATTTCATTTAATTCTGCTCTAATTTTGGTTATTTTTTTTCTTCTACTGGGTTTGGGGTTGGAATGTTCTTCCTTTTCCAGTTGCTTGAGATGTCTCATTAAGTTGTTAACTTCCTCTCTTTCCATTCTCTTGAGGAAGGCTTGCAGTGCTATAAATTTCCCTCTTAGGACTGCCTTTGCTATATCCCAGAGGTTCTGATAATTCATGTCTTCATTTTCATTTTGTTCCAAAAAATTTGGTAATTTCCTTCTTTATCTTGTGTATGACCCAGCTATCATTCAGGATAAGGTTATTTAGCTTCCATGTTTTTGTATGAGTATGCAGATTCCTGTTGTTACTCAGCTCAACTTTTATTCCATGGTGGTCAGAGAAGATGCAAGGAATAATTTTTATTTTTTTTAATTTACTGAGTTTAGACTTGTGACCTAAGTTGTGATAGATTTTGGAGTATGTTCCGTGGGCTGAGGAGAAGTATGTGTATTCAGTTTTGTTGGGATAAAATGTTCTGTAGATGTCTGTTAAATCCAAATGTTGGATGGTTAGGTTTAAATCTAAAATTTCTTTGCTCAGCTCTTATTGGAGTATCTATCCAACACTGCCAAAGGAGTGTTGAAATCTCTGACTATTATGGAGCTGGAGGAAATCAAGTTGCTCATGTCTGTTAGAGTTTCTGTTATAAACTGAGGTACATTCTGGTTGGGTGCATAAATATCAATAATTGAAATCTCATCATATTGAGTTTTACCCTTAACAAATATGAAATGACCATTCTTATCCTTCCTTACTTTTGTTGGTTTAAAGCCTATTGTGTCTGCCAATAGAATTGCAACACCTGCTAATTTCTGATTTTAATTTACTGAAATATGGATGACCATCCCTTCACCCTGAGTCTATATTTATTTTTTAAGGTGAGATGAGATTCTTGTATGCAGCACATATCTGGCCTGAGTTTTTGTATCCAGTCAACCAACCTGTGCCTCTTTAGAGGACAGTTTACGTTATTCACATTAATGGAGAATATTGATAAGCCTGGTAATATTTTGGGTATCGATTTTTTTAAAAGGCCAGTGGACATTTTTAATCCTTTCGCCACTGTGGAAGTTAGAGTTTGATCAGAAGTTTCTGAGTGAGTTTATTTTTGTGGTAGAGGATTGTGCTGATCGTTATGAATGATAGGTCTGAGAATATCCTGAAGAGTTGGTTTAGTTGTGGCAAATTTCTTCAACATGTGAATGTCATTAATGTATTTAATTTCTCCATCATAAATGAAACTCAGTTTAGCTGGATACAGGATCCTAGGTTGAAAGTTATTTTGTTTTAGGAGATTAAAAGTTGATGACCATCCTCTTCTATCTTGAAAGGTTTCAGCAGAGAGATCTGATATTAGCAGTCATTCTAATATTCTTCCCTTTGTAGGTTATGGTTTTCTTAAATCTGGCTGCTTTCAGAATTTTCTCTTTCATATTAACTTTAGTGAAGTTAATTATGATGTGCCTGGGGGTTGTCTTATTTGGGTTGAGTCATGCTGGGGTTCTGAAACTGTCTGCTAACTGAATTTCAGACTCTCTTGGCATGTCTGGAAAATTCTCTTTTATAATTTCATCGAGAAGAGCCTCTGTGCCTTGCGAAGCCACTTCATCGCTTTCAGGGATTTCAATGATGCAATCATTAGCCTTCCTCAAATTATTCCAAAGCTCTCTGAGAGAATGATCTATTTTTGCTCTTTATTTCTGTTCCTCTTTGAGAGTTTGGGATCATTCAAAAGCTTTGTCTTCAGAAATCCTTTCTTCTGCTTGCTCCACTCTGTTACTGAGGGATTCTACTATATTTTTCAGATCTTTGAGGGCTGCAAATTCTTGCCTTAATGTGTCAAAAATCTTTGGTGATTTTGTCTTTAAATTCGTTGAATTCTTGAGACAACTTTTGAATTGCTCCTCTAATTTCTAATTCCAACTTTTCCTCCATTCTATTGATCTTGTTTGCGATCCAAATTCTCGGCCATTTGTTTGTGAATTGGATCTTTAGTTAATTCTGCCATATCTTTCCTTGGGGGGGTGAGGGTTGATCTATTCTGATTATTCATGTTACCAGAGTTTTTCTGCTGATTCCCCCCCATGATTATTTTACGCCATTTGACTAGATGAGTGGATAAAGTAAAGTTGGGTTCGGGGCTCTAGGAGTAGTGATTAACCAGCCCTTTGCCCAAAAGCCGGGACTGGTGTCTGTACCTTTTCCCCTGGAGCTTTGACAAGGACCCATACAGTGCTGTGGCCTGAGAAACTGGGCCTAAGTGGCTCTGTCTTGTTTTCAGCTGGTCTCATTCCGACCCTAATGAGTCAGTTACTCTGGGTTGAAGTCTCAGCTTTGGAGAAATACTAGCAATTAAGTCACCCTACCTCCCACAGGCCACAGTTGGAAAAGGAAAATCAAACCTTCCTACAGCCACACACCCAGGGTACCATGTGGATAGTCCTACGCCATTTGGCCCAGTTCAAGAGGTCCATATCTATTGTCTCAGTCAGCACCTGTCTCAGGTGAGAGTGTTTAAAAGGTCTCTCACAACTAGATTGTAGTGGTCTGCTGACAACTCAAATATAACTTGCTTTGGTGCTCCATGAGGTCAGGAGGACCCACCCAGCAAATAGATTAGTCTCGGAAGGTTGATGCCTCCTTCCCCACCTTGCACCTGTCTCACCCAGCCACTGATAACCCCGAAGGGCTGTGACTCAGTTGCCTCCAATGAGCAGATACTCCAGGGTTTTGTACCTGCCTGAATCACAGGGAGATCTATGTCTCCTCAGCCAGGCTGCTGCTCTCTACCACTATCTGGCAGGGGGAGGTGAGGCCTGACAACCTCTAGTGCTTAATGGAGGCTGGGGCTGTTCACTCAGTGCCAGCCCTGTCCCTCATTGATGTTACTGACTGAATAGAACAACTTTGTGTAATTTGTTTCTGTCCTGGCTATATTCCCCCTGCAGAAGAGATGCTGGTAGAGTTCACAGAACCTGGTATCTCACAGGTTTTGATAGCTTGTGACTTCTTTGTTGTTATCCTCAAGGAAGTTAGTGATTTCCTGTTTTATCTCTTTCTGCACCTAACTTTCATTCAGCATAAGGTTGTTTAATTTCCATGCCTTTGTGTAGGGTTGAATGTTTTTGTTGGAGTAGAGTTCCACCTTTAATGCCTTGTGGTCTGAGAAGATACAGGATAAAATTTCAATTCTTTTGATTCTGTTTAGGTTTGTTTTATGTCCTAGGATATTATCAATTTTGGAGAATGTTCCATGGGCTGGTGAGAAGAACATATATTCTTTAGTTTTTGGATGGTGTGTTCTATATATGGATATCAAGCCCTGTTCTTCTAGAGTCACAGTTAAGTCCCTTATAGCTTTGTTTAGTTTCTGTTTAGAGGAATTGTCCAGCTCTGTAAGCCAAATGTTAACCTCCCCTGTTATTATGGTGTTATGGGATATCATATTGCTCAGACTAATTAAGGTTTGTTTCAAGAATCTGGGAGCATTTAAGTTGGGTGCATAAATACTTAGAATTGAAATGTCTAGTGTATAATAATATTTTAAAAGAGAAATACTGGCCTTAATACGTTTATGTGGGAAATGATAGCTTTAACCAGAGTGAACATAAGTAGGCTCTCCTACTACTAAAATGACTTAATGAGATATAAGACAAAAAAGAAAGGTTATGTTTTGGCAAGAAGGAAAGGGCATTATGGTTCAATACCTTTACTTAACTAACCTTTAAGTGTGAAATTAACATTTAAAGGAAATAAAGTTTTGGAAGTATTATAGAGTAATTGCAGAAATGTAAAAAAGTATCTAAAAGCCCTTGGTGTCAGAAGAAATTTCTTCAGATAACACCGACAGGCATCAGAAAGTGCATTTGTGATGCATTAAAGATGGAGAAAAATCTGCTCCTTTGGTGACATAGTTACTGCTTTCTCCTTTGTTGTTTTCTTCATGAACTTCCGTTTGTTGACATTTTCTAGGATGGAACTTTTATACTGACCCAGAATTGGTCTCTTAAACATAAATTCTGAAATATTTGAAGAAAAAAAATATGTTTAGTGGGAAGCAGCAGTAGGGCAAGGGAGAAATAGAAGGAATAGTGCCTTGAAACTTTCCAGGATATTTGCCTACCAACTCATAGCTTGTCAGACTCCATGGGATTCAAAAATATATTGTTTCTAGCCTGTATAATTACTATGAACAGCTTCTCACTTAACATGAGTGTAAAGGGTGTTTGAATTGTCAACTTACTCTTGTGGGTTTTTTTTAGAGAACAGAAATAGTTGTAGTACCAACAAAGCACTAAATTCAGAAGTTATTTTAATTTTTTAAAGTCTCAAATCCTTGGGCAATATGAATTTTACAACACTAGCATGTTCCACATCCGGTCGCCTGTATTTATTTTTCTTGTTCTTGCTCCTGGCCACTGTTGCAGGACCCTAACTTTCTCCAAAGCCCATACATTAGATGTTTCTAAGGGTTTCAGGGAATACCTTATTCATTATCCTCAAATGAATTTTGTCAGCTTCATGTAGCAGCAGCAGGTGATTTTCCTTGTTTCCTGTTTTCAAACACACTCCTGGGGGCAACTGGTTGTGGGGAGAGGGGAAGAGTCTTCCATGGTACACAGCTAATGGTGTACTGAAACTTTCTAGGTGCCAAGGGCAGGGTGCGTTCTGTGTCAAAGTGTGAAAGGAAACATGTCTTTCTTCCTCTCTCTCCTTTTTAAGTATACTTGATTAGAGGTGTACCAAAGCAGTGCTCTTCACACAGCTCTCCTTTCCACAGCACTTGGTCATCTGACCATGTTGAGGGTGAGTAGCTTGGGCCTGAAATACATGAAAGAAACAGATATGGTGCACTTAAACCACTCCAACTCTTTTCAAATAGAATGCTTTCTTACTGGGCTTAGTCTGTTTGTTACTGGCTTTCCTTCCTTTAGGAGATTTTTCTCCCAGGAGGCCCTTTAGTCTACCACACAAATAGACTTCAGGCTGATTCCTCATACTGTTCACATCAGTCTCAAGCTGTGCCATGAAACCTTACATTTTTTCCATTTTCTTTTCTTGATATGCTTTTGATGAGTGGGTGAAAGAGAGTAGAAGCAAATGATTACTGCTACATCTCTCTGTCCTATGTCTTACCTTTCTTCTTCCTCTTTTATTTAGGAATTTATGGGCATGAAAGTCTATTATTGTCCTATCTTTACTACATCATTGTTTACAAAGTTACATATGTATGCACTATAAAATTCAGGTATTTTTAGGCATTGGCTTTGATGAACTGGGGGTCTTATGGGTAATTCACTCATTAGAGCAATATGAACTATAATGCTTTGTATCTGGCACACATTTAACAGAGTGAATTTTATTCCTATCCTTATTTTCAAATAGAACTCACTAAGCAATGGCAGTTATACAGGCTTATAACTTACTCATAAAATGGTATCCAGAGTCAGAATACATCCAAGGCCACTGAATGTGTTAAATATTTCATATAGCTGAACAGAGAAAGAAAAGATATGTCACCTCCCACTGTGGAGCCTACATTCTGAAGATGAGTTAACAGGTACCTACAGCTAGAAGAGAAATAAAATAACAACAAAAGTTTCCCATCCAAAGCTAAAATTCTATTTTAGGCTTGATTCATTCCATATATTCACAGTTAAAACTTAAGATTGAGATGGAGAGTTTTAAATATACAGAATCGATCTTTTAAATAATTTTGATCTTTCTATTTAGTTTCACTGTAGTGAAAATGACTCAAGATACCAAACTGAGTCTTTGTTTTTTCTTAATTACATAGTTCATAAAAAATAGAGTCTGCCTTGATAAATAGAAATGTTAATAGCAATTTTTTTAAAATTGAGTAATGTCCATACATCAAAAATATCCTGGAAAAAACAGAAATGATGTCATAGTGTTCACTTACCTTTGCATTCTCTATGAAAAAATATTAATAAAGGAAAATAATGGATGTCCTTGGTTTCATTTCATTATACACATATGTGGATATATCCATATTTATCCATATTTTCATTTATTTTAAGTCAAAGGACATAATATTTTAAAACTGGGTTCTCATTAATTAGACCATCGGTGCTATTATAAGTCTAGAGCCTAATGGAAAGGCAAAATTGAGTAGGATGAAAGAAAAGGTAAATGGGGCTAACAAAGAAGAGCTTACAGTTGAGTATGATACAGTTGTTTCCCATAGGACTTATGCTATATGTTGCCTACCCTACTTATTTTTTTATTGTGGAAAAATATGTAACATACAGTTTAACAAATTGCCTACTTTTAAGTGTATAATTAGGCGGCATTAAGTATATTTACGTTGTTGTGCAACCATCAGCACTATTTGTAGAACTCTGTCATCATCCTAAGCAGAAATTCTATACCCATGCCCTCCCCTCCTTCCCCCACCTCTTGGTAACCTCTATCCTACTTTCTGTCTCTAAAAGTTTGCCTATTCAAGATTCCTCATATCAGTGGAATCACACAATGTTTGTTCATCTGTGTCTATCTTACTTCACTAAGCAAAATAATTGCAAGGTTTATCTATGTTGCAGCATGTGTCAAAGTCTCATTCTTTTATGACTGAATAAGATTCCATTATATGTATATATCGCATATTATCAATGCACCTATTGATAGATAAGTGGTTTGTTTCCACCTTGTGGATATTGACTAATGATGCTATGAACACTTGTATTCAATGTCTGTTTGAGTCCCTGTTTTTAGTTATTTTTGTATATACCTAGATGTATTAGTCAAGGTTCTCCGGAGAAACAGAACCAAAAGCACATGTGTGTGTATGTATGTGTGTGTATGTATATACACAGGTCTCTTGCTTCCAAATGATCTCTCTCTAAAGAGGAAAGCAAGTGGTATAATTTCATTCCGGCTCCTGAGTCTGAGGAAGGCCTGAGAACTACTGTAGTCAGCAGTGTTAATTCTACTCCATGGACAGATAAATACCTGATAAAAATCAGGTATTTTTAGGCATTGGCTTTGATGACCTGAGGGTCCTACGGGCAGGACATTTGAATACAAGTGTTCATAGCATCATTAGATTAGAAGAGATCAATGTCTTAGCTCTAGCATGCAGGCAGGAGACATAAGGGGTGAATTCCTCCTTCTCCCACCTTTTTATTCTATTCAGGCACTTAAAGTATTGGGGTAGGGGACAATCAGTCTTGGTTATGGAATCTGTCAATGCAAATGCTAATCTCATCCTGAAACATCATTGCAGATAAACTCAGAGATAGTTTTTATCTTGGACTCTCAGTCAAGTTGACACATAATTGTCACATTAGGGACAAAATATGAAGGCATGTGGCAATTCTGTATTAATTTCTGAGCAACCACCAAACTGTTTTCCATGATGGCTGCATCATTTTACATTCTCACCAGCAGTGCATAAGTGTTATTTTTCCAGATACTCACTAAAACTTAATATTTTCCTTTTTTTTTTTTTTTTTTTTTTTTTTTTTTGAAATAGCCATTCTAGTGAGTATGTAACTGTATTTTATTGTGAGTGATATTTTGGTGCTATTGTAAATGGAATTGTTTTCCTAACCTCCTTTGTGGATGTTCATTGCTGGTGCATAGGAAGGTAACTGATTTTTACATGTTGATTGCATATCCTGCTACTTTGCCAAATTCATTTATTAGCTGTAACAGGTTTTTGTTTTTTTTTTTTTTTAATTATTTAGTGCTTTTTACATAAAAGGTATCATTTGTGAACAGAAATAATTTTACTTCTTCTCCAATTTGGTTGGCTTTTATTTCTTTTTCTGACTAATTTCTCTGGTTACTACTTCCAAAACTATGATGAATATAAGTGGTGAAAGCAGGCATCTTTATCTTGTTCTTGATCTTAGCAGGCCAAGCTTTCAGTCTTTAGCCATTGACTAGATGTTAACTGTGGGTTTTTTATATATGACCTTTCTTATGTTGACAAAGCTGCCTACTGTTCCTGGTTTATAGAATGTTTTTCTCATGAAATGGTATTTGAGTTTTGTACAGTGATCTTTTTGTATCAAAATGATCATCTGATTTTATTCTTTATTAATATGGTATATTACATTGATTGTTTTTTGTATATTGTATATTGGTTTTATATATTGAACCACTCCTGCATTCTGGGGCTAAGTTTCACTTGGTCATGGTCAATTCTTTTATTGGGCTTTTGAGTTCTGTTTGCTAGTATTTTTTTGACAACTTTTACATCTGTGTTTACAAGGGATATTGGCCTGTGGTTTTCTTGTAGTGGCTTTGATCAACTTTCTTACAACGGTAATGTGGGCTTCATAGAATAATTTAGGAAACATTCCTCCTCTTCATTTTTGGAATTGTTGAAAAGGATTGGTTTAATTCTTAAGTATTTGGTAGACTTCACCAGTGAAGCCACTGGGTCCTGGGGTATTCTTTGATTGGAGGTTTTTGATTACTGATTCAGTCGCCTTACTTGCTATAGGTCTATTCAGACTTTCTATTTCTTCTTGAGTCCATTTAAGTAGTTTGTGTGTTTCCAGGAATTAGTCCATTTCTTCTGTGTTATCCATTTTTTGGATGTATAGTTATTCATAGTATTCTATGAGAAAAAAAGAATAGCAAATTAAACCCAAACCTAATAGCAGGAAGGAAATAATAAACATTATATAACATTATATAACATTATATAAATAATGTTTTTATTTATATAAAATCACATCTTCACTTTTGTTTATTATTTTAGCTATTAGAGTTTTCACTCTTTCTCTTTGGTTAGTCAATCTAGCTAAAAGTTTGTTAAATTTTTTCTTTTCTTTTTTTTTTTTTTTTTTTTTTTTAGCCAACTTGTGATTCTGTTCCTTTTAGTCTTTTGGTGTTAAATTTTCTATTTTGTTTATCTCTCGTCTTTATTATTTCCTTCCTGCTATTAGCTTTGGGTTTAATTTGCTATTCTTTTTTTCTCATTCTTTAAAATGTAGTTAGGTTATTGATTTGAGGCCTTTTTTTTCCTTTAATATATTCATTTACTGCTATCATTTTCTCTCTTAGCACTGTTTTCACTGTATTCTGTAAGTTTTAGAATGCTGTGCTTTTGTGTTTTCATTCATCTCAAGATATATATTTATATTTGTATATATATATATATATATATATATATATATATATATATATATATATATATATATTTTATTTTTTTTTTTACAGTTTTGGCTGGGGCCGGCCTTAAACCCACCATCCCCGGTATATGGGGCTGGCACCCTACTCCTTGAGCCACAGGCACGGCCCAAGATATTTTCTAATTTCCCTTGTGATTCTCTCTTTGATCCATTGGTTGTTTAAGAGTATAAAGAGTATATTGATTAATTTCTGAGTAATTGAGGATTTTCTACTTCTCCTTCTGTTATTTCTTTCTAGTTTCATTGTGTTGTGATCACAAAAAATATTTTGTATGATTTCACTTGTTTAAAATATATTATGACTTTTTTTCTGGCCTGACATATTGTCTATCCTGGAGAATGTTCTGTGTGCACCTGAGAAGAATATACATTTTGCTATTGTTGGATGGAGTAGTTTGTATATGTCTGTTAGGTCTAATTGGCATATAGCATTGTTCAGCTTCTCTTTACTTATTAATATTCAATCTAGTTCTATCTATCATTTAAAGTACAGTATTGAATTCTCTATTATAGTGGTGCTCTCTATTTCTCCCTTCAACTCTGTCCAATTTTTCTATAATTTTGGAGCTCTTTTCTTATTTAGGCATGTTTATAATCATCATACCTTCTGGATGGGTTGAACCTTTTGTCTCTTTTGTCTCAATGTTACTTTTGTAAGTCTGTTTTGTCTGACAAAAACATAGCAACCCCACCTCTCTTTTGGTTACTATTTACATGGAATACCCTTTTTCAACCTTTTATTTTCAACCTCTTTATATCTATATGTAAAGTGAGTCTTTTATAAACTGCAGATAGATAATCATTTTTTAATCTATTCTGCCGATGGATTAAAAAGTCCATACTTATTGGAGAATTTAATCTATTTTTATTTAAATAAATTACTCATAAAGAATGGCTTACTTCTGCCATTGAGCTATTTGTTTTCGAATATCTTTTTCTTAATTTCTTTATTACTGTATTTTTTAATTGAGGTTTGTTAATTGTATTGTTAATCTTCTGTTTTGATTCCTTTCTTTTTCTCCTAATGATTTAGGTTATTCTCTTAGTAGTTACCTGGGGGATTACGATTAATAGCTTAAAATTACAACAACCTGATTTGAATAATACCAACTTAATTTCAATAATGTGTAACCAGTTTCTTTCTGTACATCTCTGTCTCTACCCTTTTATATTATTGTCATCACAAATTATATCGTTATATATTTTATGCCCATTAACATATATTTACAATTATTATTTTATTCATTTGCATTTAAAATCATATAGAAAAAAGAGCTATCATGAGTCAAAAGTGAAATAACATTAGCTTTTATATTTATTTATGTATTTATCTTTACACTTGTTCTTATTTCTTATTATATCTTTAGGGTATTGTTTAGCATCCTTTTATTTTGGCCTGTTGGAATCTCTTCAGTGTTTCTTGCAGGACAGGTTTACTATTGATGTATTTTACCTCAGTGTTTTGTATTTTTGCTTTCAACTGGGAATATGTTAATTTCTCCTTCATTGTTGAAGGAGAATATTTTTGCTTTGTGTATAATTCTTGTTTGATATTTTTTTTTCAAGACTTTATATATGTTATTCCATCACCTATACCACTAACCATGATTTCTATTGAGAAGTCAGGTACTAATCTTATTAAAAATCCATTGTATGTATGTGACAAGTTACTTATCTCTTATAGCCTTAAAAATTCTCTATTTATTTTGGGATTTTGACAATTTGATGATAATATATCTCAGAGTGGATCCCTTTGAGTTCATCCTATTCATAGTTGATTAGCTTCTTGGATATGTATATGCATATTTTAAATTAGATTTGGGAAGTTTCAGCCATTATTTCTTCAATTTTTTCCTGTCCCTTTTTCTTTCTTTTCTTTTCCTGGGAATGCCATGATGAACAATATGGTATGCTTTATGAGGTCTCTCAGACTCTTCATTTTACTTCATTGTTGTTTTCTGTCTCCAACTCAAACTTAATCATTTAGTTTCTTTATCTCTAAGTTCACTGATCGTTTCTTCTACCTACTTAAATATGCTGTTGAACTCCTCTAGTGTGTTCCATTTCAATTATCATACTTTTCACTTCTATAATTTTAGCTTTGTTACTTTTTATAATTTCTCTTTATTGAGTTGTTCACTCTGTTTCTACATCATTTTCCTAATTTCCTTCAGTTATTTGTCCATCGTATACTTTCACTGATTGGACATATTTAAGATAGTTGATTTAATGTTTTTGATTGATGACTTCAATATATGGGCTTCTTCAGTACCAGTTTCTTCCAAATTCTTTGTTTTCTTTGTATAAACCCCACTTTCCTGTTTATTTGTATGCTTTTTAATTTGTTATTGAGAAGTGGACGTTCTGAGTATTATAATGCAATAACTTTATAAATCTGATTCTGCTCCCAGACTGCTAATTTTTGTTTGTCGTGCGCTATGGCCATCTACTGTTGACTTTTCCAAAAGGTTTTTGCAAAGCATACAATTTTTTGTATGTGGTCATTGAAGTTTGTGTTTTGTTGTCTGTGCTGTCACAGAGTGACATGACAGATTTCCTTAAATATCTGACTCCAGAGAGGTCAGGGAGGAGGTATTTTGTCTATTTAAATCTTCCAATAGGTGCTATTAGCTGCTGTAGCCCAAGAGGGTTGAAACTAAAGCAAGCATCTTTACTAGTACCTTGTGGAATTGCCAAACCAACTAAAATGTACAACCCAGATTTTTGGCAAATAAGTTCCACACTGCCTATGCTGACATTCTGCCCTTCCAGGGATTATTTTGTGCACTTTATTCTCTTACTAGAAAATATTCATATCTCCCTTTACCAAGCACTCCCCTGTTGTTGTAAGTGTCTAATCGTGTTCCAGAGTTCTGAAATAGTTTATTCCAATCAATCTTTCTAGCTCAGTGGTGGATTTGATAGAGAGATCAATCACTGGAGTTTCCTTGTCTGCCGTTTTGTGCCAACCTTTCTTTAATCTTTGTTTTCTGCTTTCCTCCCTTTCATATGTTTATTGAAATCCTGTATGAGTTCTCAAAATGTCAATTGCAGGCGAATGTAGAGATAATTTAAAATGTACCAAAGTCCAATATAAACTAGGTTGAGATGAATTTATCAATTATTCTTAGGCCTTGGCTTATTTCAGGGTGTTGTAACAAAGTACCAAAGCATGGGAAGCTTATAAACAACAGAAATTTATTTTCACTGTTTTGGATATTGGAAGTACAAGTTCAGGATGCCAACATAGTTGAGTTCTGGTGAGGGCCTCCTTCCAAGTTGCAGTCTGCTGACTTCTCATTGTAAACTCACATGGTGGAAAGAGAGCGAGCAAAGTCTCTGGCCTTTTCTTAAGAGGGCACTAATACCATTCATGAAACCTCTACCCCCATGGCTTAATTACTTCCCAGAGGCTCCACTGTTAAAGACTATCACATTGATGATTAGATTTCAAAATGTGAATTTTGGAAGGATACAAATATTCAGTTCTTAAGAAGCTTTAAACTAGAGCATAAATCAGGCTTCATTACTTTTGTTTGATTATCTATTAAAAGTAGGAAGGCATTGTGTAATTAAATACAGACATAAATAATGGGAGATTTTTGAACAGTGCAGGTGTGGTTTATAAAATTGAAGATGATTCAAGTTTTAAAAAGTTATAAGTACTAGGGGCGGTGCCTGTGGCTCAAAGGAATAGGGCGCTGAGCCCAAAAGCCAGAGGTGGCAGGTTCAAGCCCAGCCCTGACCAAAAACTGGAAAAAAAAAAAAGGTATAAGTAGTAAAGTTGATACTTCCTTTTTTAGTATTATTGTTCATGGGCTTATTCTACATAATATTTTTGTGTTTTTAATTTACATTGACTTAATTATTGTGACAGAAAATAAAGTGTAACAATTATACTATGTTTTTAAGGTCCAGAAGTTTGCTCAATTTTGAAATTCCATTCAGTTCTATGTGATGTTTTTATTCAATATTTATGTATTATATTACATAGATACCAAAGAGGTTATACATCTTATTCACATTTCATTGTAGTTCGTTTTAAGTCAGTTTTTAGAGGGGAGGGGAGGGGAGGGGAGGGGAGGAAAGGCTGGTACTGTAAAAGAGCTACTCTCAGAAATTTACTATTCTAGTTATTCAGTTTTATAATTGTTAATGTCTGTTTAAAAATCCTAATAATAAAAACACTAAACTTTTATGCTTTTATTTCTTTTTAGAACCTTATAAAACATCTTCCTGAGCAGAAGATGCTCAATGAATTAGGACAGCTTAAGAATGAATATGATGACCTCTGTGAACCTGAACAGTTTGGAGTTGTGGTATGTATTGCGTGTAAAGGCACAAACTCAGGTGGGAGGTAATAATTTTCAAAAACAGTGTAAAGAAATAACTTCTAATTGTTGATTTTTTTTGTTTGTTACTGTATAGATACATAATTTAATATAATATAAGCTGTCAGAAAAAAATCCTTTTTCTTATTATTTATCATGATAGTGAAAAATAATGAAATCCATTTTTACATTCACAAAGTACCTGAAGATATTTCACGGTATCATCTCTCTAAGTGCTGATTTTTAACTTTATTAATATATGACATATAGTGTGCAGTATTATGTTATCTATATTCTCTTTCATTTAGATCTTGGTATTAGAATTTGGCCCCCCAAAACATAGGTTGAAATAAAATAGAAATAACTCAATAAATAGTAAAATACTAGGCACTCTTTTCTGTGTTATACATTGTGTCAGAAAAAGCCCAAGGATTTTCAGATTTCTTAAAGACTATCATAAGTTGATTGAAAACTTGAAATGTGCTGTTTTAGCTGGGAAGAAAATTATGTAAATATACATCACACAGTTAAATCATTCTGTGTTTAAATTATTACTGGAATGAATTATTTTTTCTTTTAAGGGTTATAAAAATGACTAGCATTAATTATGTTTTAAAAATATAGTTATATATTTAAAGTATTTCCCAACCTTGGTATTCAAACAGTTGGGTTTTAAAAAAAAACAAACAAACAAACAAAAAAAAACCCAGAAAAGAGGACATCAAGCTTTACTTTATTTTTCTTTTTTTCTTTTTCTTTCTTTTTTTTTTTTTGTAGAGACAGCTTTGTTGCCCTCAGTAGAATGCCACTTAAAGCTTCTTAAGAACTGAATATTTGTATCCTTCCAAAATTCACATTTTGAAATATAGTTATATATTTAAAGTATTTCCCAACCTTGGTATTCAAACAGTTGGGTTTTGAAAAAAAACAAACAAACAAACAAAAAAAAAACCCAGAAAAGAGGACATCAAGCTTTACTTTATTTTTCTTTTTTTCTTTTTCTTTCTTTTTTTTTTTTTTTTTTTTTTTTTTGTAGATAAAGCTTTGTTGCCCTCAGTAGAATTACAATTTTTTTCCCACAGTATAAAGCCATGGCATCACATATC
>CAUYPK010029501.1:0-22329 GCA_963574355.1 Loris lydekkerianus
CCCACCATCCACCCCTCCGTCTACCCACCACCCACCCCTCCGTCTACCCACCACCCACCCACCCACTTGCCCAGCAATCTACTTACTCAACTCTCCACTCACCCGTCCATCCGCGCCTACCTCCATTCACTGTGTATAGACTGGTCTTTGAGGAATGTGGCACGGCAGGTGAGGGAAGGAGGCTGGGGAATAAGACAAATGCCATCTCTGTGTACTGTGAGATGGAGCCCACAAGTCCAGGTGCTGACAGGAAGAGCAGCGGGCTGGGTGTGCACAGTGGCTGTGGTGCCTACTCCAGTGTGAAACCTCTGCCTACATGTGGCCTGCTGGCTGCCAGGCTGTGAGTCCAACCTGGAGCTGCTAGCAGAAAAACATAATTGTGCTGGGAAGCTTGCCTGCAGGTCCCATGTGGTGGGGGCAGGAGTGGGGGTGTGAGACAGAGCTTCCAAGAAGAGGGGACATCTATCTGAACTGGGCCCAAGGGGCTCCTCTCATCACATTCTCTGGCTAATATGTGAAATTTGTATACTCGGGGACAGCCTATTTACTACCCCCACTTCTCTGCCCTCCTTTAACCCAAGAGTAAAGTACAGCAGGTCACACACACACACCCAGCGTGGACTCCTGGGCAGGATCTGCCTGCCTGTCTCCTGCTGCAGCCTGTAACCCAGGGGAGGTGCCCAGTGAGTACGCGTCAAATGAATGAATGGATGAATGAATGGACAGAGCACATCAGGGGGGTTTCATAAGGCCCAGGTTGTGTGGACTGTCCCATCTCACACTGTGACCAGGAAGGTAAGGGCAGAAACCACCTTACACTGCTTTATCTTTCTTTTATAAGAATCATTAATTTTAATTACAGAAGCATGGCTCGGCTCCTGTAGCTCAGCAGCTAAGGGTGCCAGCCACATACACCAGAGCTGGCAGGTTTTAATCCAGCACGGGCCTCCCAAACAGCAATGACAACTGCAACAAAAAAATAGCCGGGCGTTGTAGCGGGCGCCTGTAATCCCAGCTACTTGGGAGGCTAAGGCAAGAGAATTGCTCAAGCCCAGGAGTTGGAGGTTCCTGCGAGCTGTGATGCCACAGCACTGTACCCAGGGCGACATAGTGAGACTCTGTCTCCAAAAAAAAAAAAAAAATTAATCACAGAAGCATGTGTGAATACCTCTTCATTGTAAAAAGATGAACCATTTTGAACAAAGTACATTACTTAAACATTAATTTGTAATTCAACTTGTTAATATGTTGTTTATGATATTGCATCCTCATTTATAAGTGACATATGTTTGTAATTTCCCCTTTATAATAATATATTTTCTCCAATTTTAATATCTGGTGCACCCAGATCAAGTAGAATGATTTTGAAGTATTTCTTCTTTTTCTATTGTCTGTAAGATTTGGCATGATCTGTTTTTCAAAATTACCTTTTACTTTTATTTATAAATATTAGTTGTCTATTTTTTGAGACTTAAAAAAAATAACAAGAAGAAGTTAACCGATGACTCCATACTGAATCTCAGAGTCCAAGCATTCTATAATAGACACACTCTTATTTGACAATGTGAATGTTGCTTTCTTTGCATTATTATTATTATTGTTTACTATTTCAATGCAGCAATTCTCTGATTACTTTTCTGAATGTATTTATGTTCATTTGTTCTTTACGAGGTTTTGTTTCTAGTCCTTATTTTAAACATTGTTATTGTCATTAAATTTTAAGCTTTTTTAATTTTGTGAAGGCAAAAAAAATGCAAACCTAATAAACACATGTATATGTAAAAATAAAAAATAAAAAGATGAACCCAAACATCACAGACAGGGCTAATGCCCCCTTTCCCAGCAGCTCCTGGGTGCCCTTCAGCCCCAGAGGCAGGCACAGTTGATGGTGTGACGTGCTCCTTCCCAGAATTCTCACACATTTCCTGTGTGGATGGCTGTCATGATGGTGCATGCACATGTGGGTGTGCCCAGTCATGACGTGTGGCATCATTTTGTTAGATTAAAAAAAATTAGTGGGGTCACATTGTGTGCAGGTGCACCTAACTTCCTTTTAAACTTACTTTCATTTTCAGGAATAGTGTTTCCCAAAGCCTCCTCTGCATGAGAACACACTCATTCTTAGGTCCATACCCTCTTCAGCAGCTGCCCTAGCGCTGTAGCTGGGATGTTCCTAAATATTTGTCCCCATAGATAGAGCTTCAGTGAGCTCCCTCCGTCATCGCCGGGTCATACATTGCTATGACCACGTCGTCTTTCCTGATGGAGTGGAAAGTTAATAGGCCTTGGAAAGAAAGGCCCATACCTTACCAGCTCTCTGAGGCCTAGTGTCCATGAGGCCTTAAAAGAACACGCCCTGGTGAGCCAGCGGCTGCCTGGGCTGAGTTTCAGCACAGGGCCCACCTCCCAGAGGCAGGGTCCTCTGAGGAACTTCCCTGGTCCCTACTATGCTCCAAAACGAGGGCAGGGCCCGGAGGCATGTCAGGAGCCCTGGGCCTGCCTCTTGGGGCTCCCTGTTCGTGTGGTCACATACAGCAAGCTGCCTACCACCTGTTTGTGTCTGTGCTGAGCTGGAGGCCCAAGGCAGGGACTGGGTGGGGTGGCTGCCAAGTGGGGCCAACCACGGGTGACTTCTGTAGGAGCATAAAACCAGGCATGTGAGGGGATTGACACGCGGCCCCTGCAGACCCAGAGCTCAGCAGCCTGAAGTGCAGCTCTCACACCCCACCCCACCCCGCATGGCCCCCGGGGCGGCCCCTGCCCTGCCACCAAAGCGTCTCTAATTCCAGCGGGTGCCACACTTTGCAGCTCTCGGGGCAAGCTCGGCGCAGGTGCTGACTGTGATTTCACTCTCCCAGCTTCCATTTCCAGAGTTCGGCACCTGCAAGGCCCCCCATTAGAGTCGTGCCAACAAGGGGGCTGTGGCTGCGTGTATGTGCCCGCGTGCAAGCCCACGTGCTTGTCTGCCAGTGCTTGTGGGAAGCCACGAGGGAAATTTCCAGCACAAAGACCATATGCCTGAGAGAGAGTGAGAATTGCTCAGCAAACTTCAGAAGCGATCAAAATGTCCTTTCCATAAAGTCCCGGCTTAAAAAATGTTAGCAGGTGCATATACAATAGCGAGTCAGTTGGGATGGATTGCTATAGAATACCATTTCCGCTCATTACAGATTATGAATTCAAAGCATAATTTTCTGTAAATTGTCATTCTTGTCTGGTAAGGAAAGCTAATTTTTTCCTCATATGGAAAAAAGAACCTACCCGTATACTGAGCCACTGCTCCTTGGAGCGGCACCTGCTGGCCTCCGCATTGCTCGGGACTGCCTGGATGGGCTGGGGCTGCCCCTCCCAGAGTGCTATGGTTCCCAGAGTGGGCAGGGAGGGCTTCAGGGAAAGAGAAAAGCCCCTTTTCTGAAATGAGCTTTTTCTGAAAGAAGGGTGAATAGGGTGGGTTTTGTGTGGTATAGCTGAGGTGGGGTGGCCAGGGAGATGTGGGCACCCATTGTCAAGGCCAAGGTGGCCGTGTCCTTTGGTAATTTGTTCACTTATCCTTTGATTCAACAAGTAGGGGCCCTCTTCCAGGCACTGAGGTCACGGTGACGCTGAGGTCTTCCCTTCCAGGAGAGAGAAGCAGGTAGTAAAGGGGAGACGCTGTGGTTGCTTGCAAAGGAAAAGGAGAGGCTGATGAGAAGGGCCCCAGGGGAGGTACCTCTGGGGCTGAGCTGGATGAGGAGGAAGAGCCTGCCTTCGTGGGCCAGTGGTGACCTTTCCTGCCCTGCTGGTGTCAGGTACAGCTGTCAGCCTCTCCTATAAGGCGAGGAAAGGCCAGAGAGTGGAGAGGGCAGGCTGGGGCTGCCCCACACAGAGTCAAATCACACTAGAAGCCGCGTGATGGTTATGAGCAAGAGAGACAGACTGGTTTCCCAGAGGCTCCCCCAGGCGGCCTGGTGGAGAATGACAGAAAGTGCCGGGGTGAACAGGGACCCTCAGAAATGGAGGTCTGTACCCACCCTTGAGGTCTGAGACCACAGGATTGACACACCTCCATCCTGTCCCTTACTGGACCAGCACCTCTGGCCTTGGCACCCCCATCCTGTCCCTTACTGGACCAGCACCCCTGGCCTTGGCACCCCCATCCTGTCCCTTACTGGACCAGCACCTCTTGTGCTTGACATCTGCCTCTGAGTACCCCCAGAGGAGTGTAGTAGCTCCACACCAGCTGCCACCTCTTCTCCCCTCCAGAGACACTGAACCTGCTCTTCCTGTTGTGATGGCAGGAGACTTGAAGACAGGGGAAGGCTGGAACTCCTTCTGATCTGGGACCTATATTCAGGAAGGTTCACTAAGATGCAGATGAGAGAACCCTGAGTCCATTGGCTCAAGGGAACTCTGAAATAACAAGTGATTGGCTCTGGGTGTTGACAAGTCTAGGGGTTTCAGGTATGGCTGGATCCAGGGGCTTAAATGATATTTGTGGGAATCTTTCTTTGTCTCTGCTTTCCTCTGTTTTGGCTTCATTCTCTGGGAGGTGATCCCCAAGTAGTGGTAGAGATGCATTTAGCAGGCCCAGACTTAACACCCTGTTCACCTTGGAGAGTCCTGTGTGCAAATGGGATCCTTTATGGAAGTGCGGGAGGTGAACCAGACCAAGGGGAGCCACTTTGCCGGGACCTCGGGAAGCCCCTTCTTCTCACTGCCTCGTCCCCCTTGGACTTAGCAGGTAACCTCTCTGTGCCTTGTATCCTCCACTATGAAGTGAGGATCATAATTCCACGACTCCCGTGTGGGTGAACTGAAGAAGCGCAGAGGGAGTGTACAGAGGTGCCATGTACCCCAGCTTCTGGCTGCTCGCAGGAATGAGGGGAGAGACTGGACACCATAATATGCTGAGCTGCAGAGAGTTTGGGCCGGGGGCCTAAGGCTTGAGTCCTCCAGGGGCCTTGTCCTGGCTCTGGCCCTTCTGCACACTGGGCCCCCAGCATCCTGGATGTGGAACATGTGAGTTGGGCCAGGCATTTACGACGTGTGATTGTCTGCAGTCCAGGTGTTCAGTCAGAGTAACACCGGTGTCTCTATCTCTCCCAGGCCACCAAGTCCCAGCCCTCCTTGCCCATGACACAGGCTCACTGAATGAGGACCGCAGAAGGCTGGCAGCAGGGCTGTCACCAAGGAAGGGGACAGCTCCCATCTTTCTCCTGGAACATTTAGACTCTGGAGGAGACAGTGCTAAGGGTGACTGCTCCAGCGAGCTGCCTTCTCCTTTCCATCTGCAAAATGGGGGTGACACCTCTCTGATCAGCCATCATGACGCTGCAGGGAATCACACGCCGTGTGTTCTGAGCATAATTGGGAAAGGCACTGGGGACAGCAAAGGTGCTATTACTATTATTATTGGCCATAAAATACTCGACAAATGATTGTGGAGTCTGTAGGCGAGGAGAAATCTTCCTTCCTGGGGACAGATTTTAGGGCGGTTTTAAGAGTCTTTTGGAACCACAAACCCCAGCAGAGGGAGCCGGCTCTGTGGAAGCCTTCAGGAGCAGAGATGCTCGGGGCTGGGAAGTCTTTGATTACTTTACATCTGTTTTTATGGAAACTTCTGGGAGCAGCCAAGGGGAAATGGAACTAAACAGCGCAGCCAGCGTGGCCTCCTCACCAGATTGCTAATGGGGAATCGGCTGTGCGGCTCCCCCACACCCCACGTCATGTGGCCCTGGGTCTGCAGCAGGAGTTATTAAACGGCATGAGTGTGCAGAGAGCAGAATCAAGCCACAGAAGAGGAATCAGGGTTTTATGCCCCTCAGTTCTGCACAGTAAAAGAAAATATCCCCGTTAAGTGCCAATTAATTGGCTCCTGTAATTGGTGTGTGGCGCCACCTCTGGCCTCTTGGCAGGCTGGGTAGGGGTGACTGGAGGCCTGTCCACCAGGCTGCAGAGTCCCTGTGGCTCGTGAGCAGGGTGGGAGTCTTGCAGCCCCCACCCACCCGCTGATGAATCCCTTCCTGTTGTTCTGTGAAGTGCCCACTTCTAGGAGGGCTCGCTGGGCAGGTGGGGCATGCAGCGGGCTCACAGATGGCCTGTCTGGCTCTTAGCCTCTCACCTGATGGCTGGGAGCTGTCAGCCCTTGTTCCATTTGCATCCTGTTGCTGCAGGAGGCTGATTCCCACTTGGGCACCGTGGGGTATACACACATACGATGCATACACACACCCCCACACACACGCATGCATGCACGCACACGCACACACACTTCCCCTCCAGAGAGGAGGCCTCAAGTCTTCCCAGTTCTGTCCTCATGTCCTGGCCAGGCCACTTGCCACAGCTGTGACAGGACGCACCGCACAAGAACCTCTCCCAAACCCACCCTGCGTCCGTTTGCCATGCCAGGCTCCTGTGGGACTGTCCTGGCCCACAGGGGCGCCCCTTCCTGAGGGTGCCCTGCCAGCTAGCAGAGACCTGCTTCTGAGTTCCGACCACTGAAGACCCCCACGCTGCAGCCACACACTGTTATGCTCCTGGCCCCAAACATACCCCGGGGCTGTGCCCTCACCTTCCTTCCCCCTCTCCCCCCCCCCCCGTGATGCTCTGCTCTCCTGTGCGTCCCACTGGTGCCCCTTCCCCAAAGCCCAGGTGAATGCCCTCTCCTCCTTCAAGCCCTTCCTGTGGAGGCTGCAGTGAGCCCCTAGACTCAGCCTGGTGCCTCACCTTCCTCTGGAAAGTCCCCCCTCTATCTGCAAAGTTGAGGAGTTGCTCCTCCCTGCCCTGACCTCTGCCACATGGTCTAGTGGAGCCCATGATCATCTCAACTGCCCCCACCTCACCCTTGCTATGCTGACTGGTCCCAGTGGTGGGCACAGGACTCTAGCCGGTCGCTCAGAGCTGTTCCCTGGGCTGCTCTGAAATGACAGCTGGGTTGAGGGATATAGTGTTTTGTGAGAAAGAAGGGGTGTGGGAGCCTCCAGGGACACTGCCTGTGCCCCAAGTTGAGGCGGTCAGCCTTGGAGAGTTAAAGCCAAAGACCATGTCCTCCTGGCGCCTCAGCCCAGAAATGTCTCTTCTGCGGAGACCCTGTCATTAGCCATGCACCTGTGAAGAGCCACCGTCTCTGGACTCAGAGAGTAGCACTTACCTGAGGGGAGGATAGGTGAAAAGGTGTGGAAGGGGGTGACCCCAGAAGCACTGCCTCCCCCCACTTCACCCAGACAGCCCCCTGCAGCCCCCAGCCTGCCCCTTCCGATGGGCACAGGCAAAGCAAACCACTGGGAAGGGCCCATGGGGATCTTCTTGAGAATTCCCAGGGTCCGTCATCATTCCTCTATCAACCATCCTTGTAAGGGGTGGGTCAGAGCCAGGCATGGCAGGCTGGGGCTGGCCGCCTGCAGGATAAGGGCTGCACTCCCGCTGTTTGAGCCCACTGGTGTAGGGCAGGGGACTGCCCCCGATGCTTCTGGGACAGGGATGGCTTGGGATGGGGGGCCCTCCACCCCTCTGGACTCTGATCCATTTCTGGGGAGGCAGTGGCCAAAGCAGAGCCCTGGGCACCAGGACATCAGTGATGCCCTTACCGTAGGTGCCGGGAGTGGGGGTGGGGGGTTTGCCTGAGAAGCTAGAGGTGTGAGCCCCTGGCTGGAGTACTGCCTCCTCCATGCACTGCTGTGTGAGCTCACGGGAGGTGCTTCCCTCAAGGTCCCCATGACAAACCAGCAGGGTTGTCAGGATGGAAGGAGGTGATGAGGGAGAATGCCAGCCCTCTGCACACACCCGACCCCTCTCCCAGCCCCCTGCACACACCAGACCCCTCCCTCAGCCCCCCACACACCCTACCCCTCTCCCAGCCCCCCCACACCCTACCCCTCCCTCAGCCCCCCGACACACCCTACCCCTCTCCCAGCCCCGCCCGCACACACCCAACCCCTCTCCCAGCCCCTGCACACACCCGACCCCTCCCTCAGCCCCCCGCACACACCTGACCCCTCTCCCAGCCCCCTGCACACACCCGATCCCTTTCCCAGTGTGCGAAGCCCTCCTTGAAGCTTTGCAATCATGCCCAGATGAACCCTCCATTCTACCAGAAATGTGCCCCAGGCACGGAGAGGTGGAGGGCCAAGTTCCTCCACAGACAGCCCCTCCCTCCGGGACACCTGCCCCTTCCCTTAGTGCCTTGGGAAGAGGGGGTGACATCTGCCCTCTCCCCACTTCTGCGAACAGAGCTGCCCCAGCGCCACCCCACCTGCCCTGCCCAGGCTGAATGAGATGAGCGGTTGGAAATTATAGGCTGTGCAATGTGTTGAAAAGTGTCCAATTGTGTCTACAATGTAGCAGATGTCTCCACTGCCTCCCAGAGAGTAGTGTGGGGACTTCGCTCCCCAGCAGCGGGAGCTGGGAGGTGTGATTAAAAAGGCTGCATTTGCTGTCCCCTGTGTCGGGTGCGCTTGTCCTGCAGAACTTGGTACAACAGTCTCGGTCCCCAAGAGCCTTTCCTGGTTTAAAACAACGGCCCATCTCCGCGGTCGCTCTGCGCCCACCCTGCCTTCCTTCCATCAGACCACTTCTTCCCTCCTGCTTTATTCACGTGCGACCACCCACACCCTTGCAGCAGTCTCTGCCCCAAGCGCGGTGGCTGTCTTCTGATTGCACAGTGACTGAGCCTCAGCTGCCCTCACACCCAGGCGGGAGCGTCACCGCATCTGTGCCAGGGTAGCTGGTGGCCTCTGCTCACTGCCTCGAGGGGGTGGGGGTGGCGTTCTGTCATCCAGCAGCTCTGAGCTGAGTGGGAGCTGGGCGTTCCCTGCCCTCACGGGCCCCGTATGGGCTCTGTTCTCCACCCTGATCAGCTGGGCAGAGATTCGGGCGCAGAGGCAGGGCACCGCAGCCTTCATGGGGAAGAAGCTGCCCTGGCCCCACAGGCACCTGTTACCCCACCCCCGGGTGACTTCCACTGCCCCCCTCTCAGTGGTCTGAGTGAGGCTGCCCGGTGGCCTGCCAGTTTCAAGGTAAGGCTGTGGTGTCAGTGCAGTGACCAGGTCTCCACGCTCCTAGACAGAAGAGTTGACTCCAGGATGTCATGTGTAATTGTGGCAGTGACAAGTGATGGCTGTGATGGTTGTTAGGGGAAGATGCCCAGCTCAGGGACAGGGTGTGTCAAGGAAGTGAGCTTTAAGCTGAGACTCGAGGGACATGAGGAGTTACCCAGGAGCAGAGGGAAGGGCAGAGGGGAGGCCTCCAGACACCAGAGCAGCAAGTGCAAAGGCCCTGCCAGCAGTGAGCACAGTCCAGAGAAGGACGGCCAGTGTGGGTGGGAGACAGGGTATGCTCTCCAGGAAGTCCCTGATGGTTAAAGTGGGGCGGGAGCTCCTCATGGCGTCCACGTGGAGACTCTTCTAAGGGGGCGAGCCAAGGTTGTAGTGGCCCAAGGATTCTTCCAGAATTTCAAGACCATTGACCAGGCCAGGTGTGGTGGCTCATGCCTGTAATCCCAGCACTGTGAGAGGCTGAGGCTGGAAGATCCCTTGAGCTCAGGAGTTTAAGACCAGTCTGAGCAAGAATGAGACTACGTCTCTACTGAAAATAGAAAAATTGACTGGGCATGGTGGCTCATGCCTGTAATCCTAGCACTCGGGGAGGTTGAGGCAGATGGATTGCCTGAGGTTAGAGGTTGGAGACCAGCCTGAGGCAGAGCAAGACCCCCTTCTCTAAAAATAGCTGGACATTGTGGTGGGCACCTGTAATCCCAATCACTCAGGAGGCTGAGGCAAGAAAATTGCTTGAGCCCAAGAGTTTGAAGTTGCTGTGAGCTGTGACACCACGGCATTCTACTGAGGGTGACAAAGTGAGACTCTGTCTCAAAAAAAAAAAAAATTAGAAAAACTATTCAGCTGTAGTGGCGGGCCCCTGTAGTCGCAGCTACTAGGGAGGCTGAGGCAGGAGGATCTTTTTAGCTCAAGAGTTTGAGGTTGTTGTGAGCTAGGACACCACAGCACTCTATCCAGGGTGATGGAGTGAGATTATCTAAAAAGCAAGAAAGGAAAGAATAAAAGACCACTGACCAAAAGGTCTCTCTGATGCTCTGTGGCCCTCCCTAGCCTGGCTGCTCTCAGCCACCTGTCCCCTTAGACTCTCCAGAATCAAAGGGACCCGGAGGAGGACCTTGGGCAGGCTCCTGACCGCACTGTGTTTCCACTGCAGACATCTTCCACCAACACCTCCCTCTGCACCCTCCACCTTAATCTCAAGGTTTTGGCTTCCACATCCAGGTCTGGAAGGCCCAGGGGGAAGATGGGGACTGAAGATGTGTGTCCAGACGAACTAAAACTTCCTAAAACAGAAGAGACTGGGGGGAGGGCCTTGGTGGGTATTGGTGTGTTGAAATTTTAACGACCTGGGAGAATGGAGATGGGTGGTACTGAGGCCTCCAGTAGGAGAGGCTACAAGGGACATAAAGGCTGAGAACTGTCACCAAGGTGCTCTCAGGGCTCCTGACCAGACACGCCAGCCCTTGGAAAGAGGCATGCTTAGCCGGGGTCCTGGGCCCCCCCATCTGTCTGAGTACATGGCCTTGAGACCCTTGCTAGATCCCCTGTGCTGAGAATGGGCTGGATGCAGGGGTGTTTCATCTGAGGGAAGAAAGGCTTTCGTCTGTGCTGAACACGTGGAGGAAGACATATGTCAATTCTGGACACATTTCCTGTGTTAGTTTCCTAAAGCTGCCATAGAAATGGCCACAAACTCGGGGGCCTTAAAACAACAGACACGCTTCTGGAGGCTATGATTCCGAAGTCAAGGAGTTCCAGGCCCCCTGAAGGTTCAAGGGACAAGCCCTCCTTGCTTCTTCCCAGCCTCTGCTGGCTCTGGGCCACCTCACTGTCCTTGGCTTACAGCCACACCCCTCCGGGTTCTCCTCACATGACCTTCTTCCTCTGTTTATCTTTCTCTCTTCCCAATTCTCTCTCTACTTAGGATACCAGTCATTAGATTAGGGACCCACCCTGATCAAATACAGCCTCATCTTAGCTTAATCGCCATATTTCCACAGGTACAGGGTGGGGGTGGGGGGAAGATTTCTGGGTATCTTACAGTTGACACTATTCAGTCCACAACAATTCTCATCCCAAAGGCCTTCTGTGTGGTCCAGGGCAGGCCTTGGTGTTAACTGAGTGACGTCATCACTGCCCTAGAAACCCACCTGAGCAGAGTCTGCTTTGACTGACAGCACGGCACTGTGAGGTGGCATCTGCACCCCAAGGCGCCCAGGTGGAGAGGCCCCTGCCTGTATCCATGAAGAGCAGTCTGTGGGACCTACTGCAGGGTGAGGAGCCAGGCCCCTGCCTTCTCCTTCCATCCCACAGCGCAATGTCATCAAGGAGGGCAAGGTGCAGGACGCTGCGTGCGCCTCTGTGTGCCCAGACACCTCCTGCACCACAGCCTTGTGTGAGGAAGCACAGGGAGATGTGAGAACAGGGCTGGGAGAACGGCATCCAAAGGGCACTGGCGTTGGGATGAGAGGAAGGCACAGGCTTTTAGCTTCATCTATGATGTTTTCATTTTTCTACACAGAGAATGTCTTTGTAAGTAGTTTTCTAAAAATTATAATCTCCAGCAGTTGCAGGTGGGGCCAGCCCTTCTGAGTGAGTGAGATTTATGCTGCCTGTGAACCTGTGGGAAGGCTCTCACACTCCTGGAGTTTCCTCCCTGCCGGGATTTTTCCAGTAAAAAGAAAAAGGTTTAAGGGGACATACAGCAGTGATGTGAGTTGGGCCCTTCCTGGTGGAGACGACAGGGTCCTTGGAGTTGCACCTCATGCCCTGTGTCCCCTGAGAAGAGGGTGCAGATCCTGAGTTGTTGCTTTGGTGACCACTGGGCTGGAATCTGGGGGGACAGTGACAAGGAAAAGGAAGGGGTGAGGGAAGGAGGGAGACGTAGCTCAGTGAGCAGCAGATGTGACCTGAGTCACCCCAGACACGAGTGGGCCGTGCTTGTGCCGAGCCAGAGGGCAAGGTTGGCCGGCCCTGGAGGGGACATGGCCTGCTGGGGACAGCTGCCCTCAGGAAGCACCCAGCCTCATCCCTCCAGAAAATATTTCAAGAGCATCAAACATGTCCATGTAAATTCTTGTGACTTTGATACTTTCCTTTCCCCATTACAGAAAAAAAAATGGTATCGATATTTGAATCAAGGCTGCCTCATTTCCTGATGTCACCTGGCTAACAGCTGTGTAAAACAGGGAGGGAGTTCTTTAACCAGAACTCCCAACCAACCAGCAGTTTGGCATGTCCACAGCACTGGGGAAACCAGCCTCTGCCCCCAGAGTCTGCCGGTCTGGCGCTCTCATGAATGGCCTGAGAGCTCTCAGAGTCTGCCATTCACGGGTCTACAGCTCGCATCACCTGAGTTTTCTGAAAACTGGTGCCTGTGGTGAGCCACCGTCTTAACAGGGTGGCTGCTTTCACCTACGTGTTACGTCCACCACAACGTCACTCCTTCAGGCAACATCACAGGAAGGGTGGTTACGAAATTACCAGCGTCACAAGGTTACAAATCACGCTTGGTTACTTGAAGGGACCCTCCCTTGGATGCTATTGAGGATGTACATGGATTAAGTTGTGATAAACTAATTGATCCACCTATAAATAAGAATCGAGAATGTCAACTGAGGCCGGGTGTGGTGCCTCCACCTATAATCCCAGCATGAGGCTGAGGGGGGTGGATTGCCTGAGATCACAAGTTTGAGACCAGCCTGAGCAAGAGCAAGACCCTGTCTCTACTAAAAAGAACTAGAAAGAAAGAAAAAAACTAGTCAGGCATTGTGGTAATCCCAGCTACTTGGGAGTCTAAAGCAAGAGATCACCTGAGCCTAGGAGTTTGAGGTTGCTGTGAGCTGTGACACTGCGGCACTCAACCCAGGGGACAGATTTTGTCTCAAAAAAAAAAAAAGAAGAAGAAGAAAGGGTGGCACTGTGGCTCAAGGAGTAGGGCACTGGCCTCATATACCGGGGGTGGCGGGTTCAAGCCCAGCCCTCACCAAAAAAAAAACAGAAAAGAATGTCTACTGAAACTAGCTTAATGCTCACGTCCAATTCAAATGGGGCGGGGCATGGGGATGTGAGTGTGCAAGTGGGGTGTGCCTGTGTCGAGATGAGTGTGCATGTGGGGTATGAGTGTGCATGGGGGTGCGCACAGGGGTGTGAGTAGGTGGCAGAGCTGAGACCCAGCATGCTACCTGACTCGCCTTCCAACCACCCTGTTTCTTAGAGAGGGGGAGTGAACTGGAGCTTAAGGGCCTTTTTGACGGAGGCTCTGATGATAGACTTTCTGTTGTTGCTGCTGTGTTTCCAGAGCGGTGGCCTCACATCCTGTCACTGGTGGGGGTGAGAGGTGCGGCCTCCCAAGGGCCTTGGACACCTCTGGGGCCGGGACTGCACAGTGGGGGAGGCCAGAGGCCTGCCCTGAAGAGGCAGCCCTGGTGTCATTGTCACCTGATGCCACTCCCATGTGGGCTGCTGCAGAGCACAACAGGCCCTGGGCCTGCCGACCTGCCAACTTTGCGCCTATATGGGTGGTGAAGGCTTTGTTCTTGGGGCATTGGAAGAGCTGGGTACAGGGAGACACGGGTGCCCAAGGAAGCAAGGACAGGAATGCTCGGGGCAGAACTGTGTGCATCCCAGAACCTGCTAAGGGTGGGTCCCTGCTTATCCTTGGGTATCAGCCAGCACCCCCCTGCAGACCCCAGAAAGGCCTCCCCTCCGGGCAGGTGCACTATGAAGGGGTGTCCCTGCCTCGGAGCTGGGGCAGCCATGTGTGGCTGGTGAGCAAGGCTGACTTCAGGCCCCGGTCAGCCTTCTACCTGCCTCCCTGCTTCAGGATACGATAGGATTAACAGTAGTCAAAGGAAGACTGCCCAGGTACACCTCGGGGCGGGGGAATATGTGCAATGTGGTACTGTTTACTGGGGGGAGGGGAGCTGTAAAATAATATGATTTGTGTGGCTGCAAATCTATCAACTCCATTTACCTAATCATATCTGTCAACTGTCTTTATTATCTATCAATCATCTATCTACCCATGTATATATGGCAGTAAGATATTTCCTCCATGACAGGGTGGCCTGCCTAGGACAGGGGTCAGCACAGAGACCGGGAAGTGGGGAGAATTGTGTCCCCCAGGCGGAGGAAGCAGATGGGCCCAGCAGCGAGGTGGTGGAGCCCGGTAGCCTGGCATGCCGGGACCCAGTCAGGAGGCCCAGAGGGCAAAGAATGAGAGGGCACAGCTCTCACCCAGGATGCTTCCTCTAGAGGGGTAGTGTCCAGAGAAGTGGAGAGCCCAGGCCTCATCAGAAAGAGCAGGTGCCTTCTGGGTACCACAGGCTGCTTATGCCAAGATTTGCCTCTGGGTCACCAGACCTTCTGCCTGGGATTATTTCAGACAGGGATGCAATCTGGACCTTTAAGTGACATGCCTAGATTTGGTTCTGTTTATTTTGTTTTAGAGAGTCTTGCTCCATAGCCCAGGTTAGGCTGAGCTACAATAGCATGATCATAGCTCACCGCAGCTCAAGCCATCCTCCCACCTCAGCCCCCTGAGTGGCTAGGACTCTGGGTACCCACCATCATGACCCACCAGTTTTTAAAGTTTGTGTAGCGGCCGGGTGGTAATCCTAGTACTGTGGGAGGCTGAGTTGGGTGGATTGCCTGAGCTCAGGAGTTTTTTCTTTTTTTTTTTTTTGAGACGGAGTCTCACTATGTTGCCCTCAGTAGAGTGCTGTGGTGTCACAGCTCACAGCAACCTCCAACTCTTGGGTTTACACGATTCTCTTGCCTCAGACTCCTAAGAAGCTGAGACCACAGGCACTTGCCACAATGCCCGGCTATTTTTTGTTGCAGTTGTCATTGTTGTTCAGCTGGCCTGGGCCGGGTTTGAACCTGCCAACATGGGTATATGTGGCTGGCGCCGTAACCACTGTGCTACGGATGCAGAGCTGAGCTCAGGAGTTTGAGACCAGCATGACCAAGAGTGAGACCTCATCTCTACTAAAAATAGAAAAAAGAAAAAAAAAAAAAAAAACTAGCCGGATGTTATGGCAGGTGCCTGTAGTCCCAGCTACTGGGAAAGCTAAGACAGGAGGATGGCTTGAGCCCAGGTGTTTGAGATTGCTGTGAGCTATGACGCCATGGCATTCTTCCCAGGGTTCAGAATGAGATTCTTTCTTAAAATAAAATAATAAAAGAAAATAAAATAAATATAAAACTTGTGTGGAAACAGGATTTCACTATGTTATCCAGGCTGGTCTCGAACTCCTGACCTCAAGCAACTGGGATTATAGGCATGAGCCACCTTGCCCCACCTAAATCTATAGATTATTTTAAGCAAAATTAAAAAAAAAAAAAAAAAGTAATCCAAACAACTCCTCTGTGGCCCGCTGTGTCTCCCGGGTCACTGGCTTGCTCTCTCTGTTCCAGGGACAATGTTACATCACAGCTGCTGCTCATTCTGCCCAGGCTCAGCCACCTGCAGCTCATTTGGTTCACACACCAAACCCCCAGGGAAGGTTCTGTTCCCATTTCTCAGTCCATGCTCAGAGGTGAGGTCACCTGCCCAAGGTCAACTGTCTGAGGCCAGCTTGGGTGCGGTGAGGGTTTGACCTCCGGCTGCCTGATGCCCAAGAGTCATCACCATGAGAACCTCTTGGCAATGTCCTTGCTGGAGTGTGCTGAGTCTGCAGTCCCTAATATGCTTCCTTTAGGCCCTATGAGCCTTGGCTGGCAAGGCACCATGGCTGAGCCTCAGTTTACCCATCTGTGGTGCTCCCTGACCTGCCCACCTCCTCGGACTCTTTTGGGAGCTACAGCGCCTCAGAAAGCCTCTTTAAAATAGCCCTGTGCTACACAGAGGGGCAGCGGCACCATGAGCTTGCACTTGGGGTAATCCCGTTCCAGGTGCTAACCCAGGAGACCTCCAAGTCTGAGACACTGATAGCTCCTCATTCTGCTTTCCACGTTTCCTCAAACATCAGGCAGATAGGGGAAAAGCTGCATTTTCAGATGCAAATTTTTCTCTGAACCACAGAAGCTTTAAAACCACCAGATGAAGTATAGAGGGTGCTTGACAATTCCTTTAAGAATCTTTCGTTCTCAGGGTTAGAGGATTACGCGTTGAGTATATGTGTGTGTTGTGTGTTTTTTTAATCCTGCTATCATGAGCAGCAGGTAGCAAAATGTTGATCTTTAATGTGTTAGTAAAACAGCATACATTTGAATATTGGCTTTTTCTGCCATCTGTACCAGTTGACACTGTTTTTCATACCAGCTTATTACATTTCTTGTACAAACATACTTTTGGGTGTCTCTGTTGATTTATGCTATAGTTGCTCTGGTATTTGTGTTAAAATAGCATTTTGAAACTTATAAAATATTGCTATTTATTCCTTCCTTCAGTCTCTGCCACTTAACAAGTTCTGAAGCAGTGTGTATTTCCAAAGGACTAAGCTTCCGAGGGCAGTGGGCCGGGGGGAAGCAAGCTCAGAATGACTTGGGCCCAGGGTCCAGCTGGGCACCCTTTGGTGCTGACCTCATGATCCCTTTGGGGCAGACCTACAGATTCTCCAGGGTTATTTTTACCTGGTAAATGAGGAAAATAAAGATAGCATGATGGTTCTTCATAAAGCTAAATTTGCTTGGTTTAAAGGCTTATATCATACATTCTTTGATTCTGTTTTTCTTTCCCCCCCCTTTTTTTTTTTTTTTAAAGTTTTTGGCTGGGGGTGGGTTTGTACCCCCCACCTCTGACATATGGGGCTGGTGCCCTACTCCTACTCCTTTGAGCCCAGGTGCCACCCTTTTTTTTTTTTTTTTAGACTGAGTCTCAAGCTGTCACCCTGGGTAGAGTGCTGTGGCATCACAGCTCACAGCAACCTCTAACTCCTGAACTTAAGCGAGTCTCCTTCCTCAGCCTCCCGAGTAGCTGGGACTACAGCTGCCACAACACCTGGCTATTTTGTGGTTATAGTTGTCATTGTTGTTTGGCAGGCCTGGGCCAGATTCGAACTCGCCAACTCTGGTGTATGTGGCTGGCACCTTAGTCACTTGAGCTACAGGTGCCAAGCCCTCCCTTCTTTTTTTTTTTTTTTTTTTTTTTTTGAGGCAGAGTCTCTGTCCCCCCTGGATAGAGTACTGGGGCATCACAGCTCACAGCAACCTCAAACTCTCGGGCTCAAGCAATCCTCCTGCCTCAACCTCCAAGTAGCTGGGACTACAGGTGTTTACCACCATGCCTGGATAATTTTTCTATTTTTAGTAGAGACGGGGTCTCGATTTTACTTAGGCTGGTCTTGAACTCCTGAAGCTCAAGCAATCCACTCAGCCTCCCAGAGTGCTGGGATTACAAGTGTGAGCCACTGTGCACAGCTTTTCTTCCCCTTTTGATGTCAAAATTTTCTTTCTTTGGTGAATTGAAGGGAAGTTTGGATGATAGCTTTTCCTCTCAAATAGCTTTCCTTGGCAAAACTATGAGCTAACATCCCTGTGCCGATTCCCCAGTTGTTTTGGAGGATAGGTTCAAGCATCTACAAAATCCTCAAATCTGGGACCCCCTTATGCACAGCTCTGGGTGGGGATGCGCCCCGCACACTGGTCCGGGAGGGGGGCCCTCACAGTCCTGGGAGGCTCTGTGCCAGTGGGAGATGCCTGCAGCCGGCTGGTGCATAGATGAGGCATTCTGCCACTCTGAAAAAAATCTGTGCAAACTGCCGCAGATGGAAGAGCCAATATTCAAATTGGAGGCTGTTTTGCTAACACTTTAAAGATTAACGTGTTTTTACTAGCTGCTGCATAATGTAGCAAGATGAGTTCTTTTTCTCTAAAAAGAAAGAAAAGAGCAGAGGCAGCCTGTTAGGGACAATGCTGGGGGTGCTGGGCCCCCTAGCTGTCCTTTCACATTCCCCTGCCTGCAAGAGCCCAGGGTTGTGAAAGGGGCGCCCCGCTCTACGGCCCTTGCCCTGCCACGCAGAGACGCTCATCTGCTCCTGGGCCTTCACCGAGCCCGTGCCTCCCTCTTTCTGGCTGTCAGAATCTCCTTTTATTAAGGTTCAGCCGAAGTTACTCGCCTGATTTTACAGAAGAGGAAATTGAAGCACAGAGAGGTTAAGTAACCTGCCCCAGGCCACACAGCTAGGAAGTGGGGTCAGGTCCAGGCAGTGAGGTCCACAGCAACTCTCTAACTTCTACAGCCACACTCAGCCCTCTCAGCTCCAGTCCACACCCCTACAGCTTCCCTGGTCTCCCCCACACTTGTCCGCACCCACATTCTTACCTCCACGTCTACTCCCAGCCCAGGTCTAGGAGGAGGGTGGGGGCCTTGTGGGGATTCAAGAGTTGAAATGGGGCTTTCTGTGAAGGATCTAATTTTTATTTCTACAAAGTGAGACATGAGGTAGGGACCCTGTGGGAAGGTTTAACTCACACCAGGAGTGAGGGCAGAAAGCTTGGCAGGCAGAGCTGTCAGCTTCCATCAGGCCAGTGTGTGTGTGTGTGTGTGTGTGTGTGTGTGTGTGTGTGTGTCTATCTCTGTGTGTGTCTGTGTGTCTATATGTGTGTCTATGTGTGTCTGTGTCTGTGCGGTGGGTGGGGCGCTGTCGCAGGTCTGGAGTACAGTCCCCGGGTTTTCTTCCGCAGGTATTTCTGCCCCCTGGACAGTCACTCCCAGGGACCCGGCCCCTTGACGGACGCCTCGGCCCCGCCCTCTGCTGGTCGGTGGCGGTAACGCAGCCAGGGCCGCGCCATGCGGCGAGCTTTGGCCACGCGGGCGGGAGGAACCGTCCCCTGGGACAGCGGGGGCCAGGCGAGCGGGGGTGGGGTTGGAAGGACGCTTCTCCGTCTTGCTCTGTCACCTCGGCTTGCCCACTGAGGAGCACAGGTTCTGACAGCGCATCTTCCCTCCCCTCTGAGTGTGAGGCCTTGCGGTGGCGCACGGCACAGGCCGGGCTGGGGAAGGGGGTCGGTAAAGGTGACTCCAGGGAAGCAGAATCAGGATGATCCCCCGAGGTCTAGATCGCTGACAGCTGGGAAAGGCATCTGGCCAGGCCCTGCTGCTCCTTCAGTGCATGGCCAGGTACAACGTGGGGTCTCAGCTTCCTCATCTGTGAAATGGGCTCAGAGGTCACTGCACTGTGGTCTGGGTTCAGATCCCAGTGGAACCCCTCCCTAGCATGGTCCTGAAGTGTCCAAGGAGACCCCACCACGGGCACAGGTGGGCAGAGGGTGGCCGTGTGAGGGCCCATGCAGCCCAAGGTGAGGACCCAGAGGAAGGGCAGGCTGAAGTACCCAGAGCCCAGAGCCCCAGCTCTGAGATCTCACAGCGCCCAGTACCTCCTTCTGACGCCCCCTGACCTCACCATTGCCGGCTTTGTCCAGCATGAGCCTCTTGTCCTAGACTGTCAGCACCCCCTGCCCCCAGCAAGTGCCCACACACAGCTGGGGTTCAACAAATACCCAGGCATTGAGCAATGACTGTGTGGGTGGGAATGAAAAGTCATCCCAGTCACCCCCCTGCCCACAGCACCAGGGGGGCCCTGACAGGGTCCACACCTCCCTCCTGGGTCTCTGAGCACAGTGTGTGAACAGGTATCTTACAGGTCCACACCCAGAGCTAGACCACAAGTGGGCCATGTGTTATAATGGTCACAGCCTACTCATTCAGCAACTTCAAGCCAAGATGACAAATGCAACTTCAAAAAGACCTGGAAGGCAGGTGCAATTTCAGAATCTCAGACTCTCTGCCACTCTGAAACGTGGCAGCAAGGGGATGGGCTCTGGGCTGGCCTCTCCACCCAGCCCCCTCTCTGTCCTGTGTTGTCCCCACATGCAGGAGGACACGTGGGCTGCACAGTGCAATGGGCAACATCCCTACCGCACTGACCTTGGGGTGTGCACAGCCCAGAGAGCTTCAAAAGGCCCAGAAACAGGCCTGGGCACACAGGAACAGGGCATTCTGGGGTACAAGGTACCCACAGTGTGGTCAGCAAGGGGGCCCAGGTCCGAGTGGGCACACCCTTGGCCATGGGATCCTCTCCTCAGGGAGAGAGGTCCAGCACAGTGATGAGGAGCCCTTGTTGGTGGCACCTTCCCTGGTGCTGTGACTCAGTTCTGAGTAGTTCAGAGCTGAAATATAAGCTCTACCTGCCCGGGTCCCAGAGGCTGCGCCACCCCCTGGGCCATCCCCAGGTAGACTCTGTCTTCTCTGGCGCCCCTGGTTCCTCCAGCATGCTCCCAGGGGGCTTCCTGGGGCAGTAGTGGCAGTGCATGGACTCTGCTTATTTAAATAGTTCCAAGTGCCGTATAGGGGAATTTAGGGAAAGAACAGTTTGTCAGCCCTGCAACTTCCCTGGTGTCTTAGGATGAGGGTGAGTATTTAAAAGTGTTGATTTCCCACTGGCTAAAGATGGCACAATTTGAATATCAGTAAGAATCAGGGCTGCAATGAATTGAGACAAATAAAATATGCTTAAATCTTGTGCCCTTATAATGGTACTGAAAATAAAAAGAACCCTCTCAGGTCACCGTTGGATAGGATGGATGTGTGTTAGTCTCCCTGGAGAGGTGTGGCTTATGCCCTGTTGCCCTTTAGCTCTCAGAAGTGTCCTGATTTGGAAAATAAATGACACAGTTATCCTTGCCTTTGATTTTCAAATCTTTTTTTTTTTTTTTTTCTTGAGACAGAGCCTCAAGCTATCACCCTGGGTAGAGTGCTGTGGCATTACAGCTCACAGAAACCTCAAACTGCTGGGCTTAAAAGATTCTCCTGCCTCCACCTCCCAAGTAGCTGGGACTACAGGCACCCACCACAACGCCCGACTGTTTTTTGGTTGCAGCCATCATTGTTGTTTGGCAGGCCCAGGCTGGATTCGAACTCACCAGCTCAGGTGTATGTGGCTGGTGCCTTAGCCGTTTGAACCACAGGTGCCAAGCTGATTTTCAAATCATTTTTAATACTAGTAAATAAAGGGAATTGAAGGCAACATTTACCCTGCCTTTCTTCTCCCAAACTGGACCTCGGAGTAACCAAATAGTTGTTGACATGAGAGAAGCAAATCCAGCTTCATGGGGACAAATATGTTTGCAGAGAGAGGGCCTGGTCCCTCATGCTGACAAGGACACACTTAAGGTAACCTGCCTGGGGGGTTGCACAGATGCTTCAGGAGCAGCCTTGCAGGAGGGTGTGAACTCTGGGATCTCTTGGCATCACCACCACCCCCATATACATACATACCTCCTCACAGAAGCTCACAGCTCAGCGCTCCCGCCCTAATGTCAGGTCACATGACAAACTTAACTGGGACAGATGTAAAACCCAACATCTGAGTCCCAAGTCTAAAGTATATGACAGAGAGGAAGCTGTGTATAAGAGAGGAGTGTGCAAGCCTACAGAGGCAGGGCTGGCTCAGTTTGGTCATATTAACAGAAGCACCGGGTCTCAGATAAAGGAGGTGAAATCCTTCTTCCCACTGGGCTTCCCAAACACAGCTGAAGCTCCAGCACTGTCTGTTGAGGGACTGACGCAGAGTGTCAAAGTTCTGAGGGTGTTAAAAGGACATTATGGACAAGGAGTGAGGGTCCCATGGCCCTCAAAGGCCTTGCCCAGTGGGTAACAGCACATGGGAAATGAGGACTCCTTACTGGAGCTGTATCAGAGACCAGGGTCCCCTCCCAGAGCTCTGGCCTTGCTGACGAGAGGACAGGAGGTGTGGGGAAGGACTGGCTCCCTCCAGGCCAACTGGGGGAGCCTCTATATACCCTAAGCCAGCTCCAGGTACATACAGGGCCCATATAGAGAAATTGTCCTTCCAGCTGTCCAGAGAAGGAGATGCCCCAGTCCCTGCCACCCACCACAAGGAACTGCCCAGTCCATGCTGGTGTCTCTTGTACAATCTCAGCCCAGCCCTCCTTAATCATGTTACTCTAAACAGGGGGGTCGGCCCTTCAACGTGTCCTGTCACGATTCAGTCCCCAGAACCGCAGGTGGCATCTTGACCCCATCCTCTTCCATCACATCCCAAGACCCTGCCCAGCCCTCCCTGCCCCTCACCTGAAGCAGAGAGAGCTCTGCAGTCAGGGTCGGCCCACGCTGGCTCCTCCTGGGTGATTTGGGGCCGCTGCCCCCAGCCAGGTGGTGTGGCTCAGAGTCCTGAGGCTCCCACGCCCCCCCCCCACCGGGACAGAGGAAGGCCCTGCACGGGGACACGGGGAAGGGGGAGGACTCCACAGACCTCAGGGACAGATGGGGTTCCTGCATGGCAGGGAGAGGGCTCCACAGGCCCCAGGGACAGATGGGGTCCCTGCACAG
>CAUYPK010029502.1:0-21833 GCA_963574355.1 Loris lydekkerianus
AAAAGAATTATACAACAGATCAATAAATCCAAAAGTTGTTTTTTTGAAAAGGTCAATAAAATAGATAAACCTTTGGCCAACATAACCAGGAAAAAAGAGTAAAATCTCTAATTTCATCAATCAGAAATGGTAATGATAAAATAACAACAGACCCCTCAGAAATTCAAAAAATCCTTAACGAATATTACAAGAAACTATACTCTCAGAAATATGTAAATCTGAAAGAAATCGACCAATTCTTGGAAGTACACCACCTACCAAGACTTAGCCAGAACGAAGTGGAAATGTCGAACAGGCCTATATCAAGTTCTGAAATAGCATCAACTATACAAAATCTTCCTAAAAAGAAAAGCCCAGGACCAGATGGCTTTATGTCAGAATTCTACCAAACCTTTAAAGAAGAACAAGTACCTATATTACTTAACCTCTTCCAAAATATAGAAAAAGAAGGAATACATTCTACGAAGCAAACATCACCTTGATCCCTAAACCAGGGAAAGACTCAACAAAAAAAGAAAATTATAGACCAATATCACTAATGAATATAGATGCTAAAATACTCAATAAGATCCTAACAAACACAATCCAACAACACATTAAAAAATTATACACCATGACCAGGTGGGATTTATCCCAGGCTCTCAAGTCTGGTCCAATATATGTAAATCTATAAATGTAATTCAGCACATAAACAAACTAAAAAATAAGGACCATATGATTCCCTCAATTCATGCAGAAAAAGCTTTTGATAATATCCAGCATCCCTTCATGATCAGAACACTTAAGAAGATTGATATAGAAGGGACATTTCTTAAACTAATAGAAGCCATCTACAGCAAACGCACAGCCAATATCATGTTGAATGGAGTTAAATTGAAATCATTTCCACTTAGATCAGGAACCAGGCAAGGTTGCCCATTGTGTCTTGCTCTTTAACATTATAATAGAAGTTTTAGCCATTGCAATTAGGGAAGAAAAGGCGATCAAGTGTATCCACATAGGGTCAGAAGAGATCAAACTTTCACTCTTCACAGATGACATGATCGCAATTGAAGCAGTATCAAAAATACACTACTGGGACTTGATCAAACTAAAAAGCTTCTGCACAGCCAAGAATGCAGTAAGTAAAGCAAGCAGACAGCCCTCAGAATGGGAGAAGATATTTTCAGGTTATACCTCTGATAAAGGTTTAATAAGCAAAATCCACAGAGAACTCAAACGTATTCTCAAGAAAAGAACACATGATCCCATCTCAGGGTGTGCAAAGGACTTGAAGAGAAACTTCTCTAAAGAACACAGATGTACAATCTACAAAAACATGAAAAAAAGCTCATCATCCTTAATCATCAGAGAAATGCAAATAAAACTACTTTGAGATATCACCTAACCCCAGTAAGAGTAGCCCACATAACAAAATCCCAAAACCAGAGATGCTGGCGTGGATGTGGAGAAAAGGGCACACTTCTACACTGCTGGTGGGAATGCACACTAATACGTTCCTTCTGGAAGGATGTTTGGAGAATACTTAGAGATCTAAAAATAGACCTACCATTCGATCCTATAATTCCTTTACTAGGTTTATACCCAAAAGACCCAAAATCACAATATAACAAAGACATCTGTACCAGAATGTTTATTGCAGCCCAATTCATAATTGCTAAGTCATGGAAGAAGCCCAAGTGCCCATCGACCCATGAATGGACTAGCAAATTGTGGTACATTTATACCATGGAATATTATGCAGCCTTAAAGAAAGATGAAGACTTTACCTCTTTCATGCTTACATGGATGGAGCTAGAACATGTTCTTCTTAGCGAAGTATCTCAAGAATGGAAGAAAAAGTATCCAATGTACTCAGCCCTACTATGAAGCTAAATTATAGCTTTCACATGAAGGCTATAACCCAACTATAGCACAAGAATACAAGGAAAGGGCCAAGGAAGGGGAAGGGAGGGGGGAAGTCAGGGTGGAGGGAGGGCAATGGGTGGGGCCACACCTATGGTGCATTTTAGAATGGGTACAGGTGAAACCTACTAAATGCAGAATACAAATGTCTACATACAATAACTAAAAAAATGCCATGAAGGCTATGTTGAATAGTTTGATGAGAATATTTTAGATTGTATATGAAACCAGCACATTGTACCCCTCGATTGCACAAATGTGCACAGCTATGATTTAACAATAAAAAATAATAATAAATAAATAAATAAATAAATAAAATAGAAGGAAGAGACTAAATAATTAAAAACAAAAATTCATAAAGTATAAAAATTGATGAAATCCTAACAAAAATATTTGAAATCATAGGCCACATATTCAAATCTCATTCAGATCTGATCTCCCAATCAGATATCACCTATTAGGATAAATAAAGTTAGTAGCAACTATTATTATTACTATTATCATTATCGTTATTATTTGGTGACCCACCATCCTGCAGGCTTCAGAGACTTTAGAGAAGCAATCTTTAAATACAGAGAAATCTGGGTAGCATGCTATAACTTTCCCGTGCAGAATAAACAACAGAATTCTTATATTCAATCTTGTAACTTAAGAAGGTACACAATTTTGTAGATGTCAACTCTTCAGGTAAAGAAATTTCCCAACAGAAGTGCTCACTGAGGGTCTTGGAGAGAATTTCCCTAAAGCATTATGCAATCTGGTAACTGAGGTCAAAAAACATATTTTATAGTCTCTCCTTGGCACTGATAACGATACCCGGCCCCTTCAGTCAACAAATGCTCATTTACTGTCTACCCAGGGTCAGGTAATGGACTGAAGTGCAGGAAATAGCAGTGAGCCAGTTTCACATGATCCCTGCCCCATTCAAGCCTTAAGGTCTATTGGGAAAAACAGACTTCAAACAAGGGACAATAAGCGGTTTGTGTCTTTTTACAAAGAGCCGACAGGGTGCTACAGGAGCAAACAATCAGCAAACAGTCTTATTGGGGGAATCAGAGGACAGCTCAGTTATGTCCACAGAATTTACTGGATGGCCCTGAATGTGGGAAAGACTGTTGCCTAAATAGTCCCTCCACAAAGGGGATCGATCAAGGAGTCAGGAAGCCCCGGGTGGCAATATTAAATTATTAGATGTAGTTTTAAATAGAACACTTGAAAGAAACAAAGTCTGTCTTGCATTCCATAGACATTAAGCATGTGTTAGGTAAGCCAGGCATGGTGATAAATGCGTCTAACATGAAGGAGTGCATTCACTCCATGGTCATTTAGTCTTCAAATATTTTCTGGTGCTTATTGTCTGCCAGGGACTGTTTTAGGCACTGAGGACACAGCAGAGAACCCTGCCCTCATGAACTTACATTCTTGCACAGTGACAGAAAAGAAAACACAAAGGTAAAACATGTATCAGATATAGATAAATGCTGTGCAGAAAAAGATTTAGTTTGCTATTTTAAATAGAGTGATCAGATCATTAGAAGTTGATATTGTAGCAAAGATTTGAAGGAATCAAAAGAGCAAGTTATACAAACATCTGGAGGAGAAAGAAAGTGCAAAGGTCCTGAGGTGAGATCATGCCTCACATGTTCAAGGGGCAGCAAGGACTACAGACTCTAGCATAAGAAACAAGCCCACACAAAAAGAACTCTTTTATAATTCAATGTGACAAGTCATGATGCTAGAAATTTTTGCTAGAAAGTCAAGTGCAGCTGTGACAGAATTCTAGTGCTGGGCTGCAAAGACAATGTTTAACATTGCTGAAAGCTTCTGGCCAGCAAGGTCAATGTTAAACAGAGCCCTTGTGCACATGACAAGTAAAAAAAAACAAATTCTCTGGCAGCATTAGGTTGGGTGTGGACCAGGAGAACCCGATCAGCTCTCTCACCTGACCCCTTTCACCTTCCCCTGAGCAGTTTCTTTCTCTCCTTGTTCATTGTTCTCTCTGTTTATGACCTTCTGCCCTTTCACTGATTGTACTCTCAGGGTCTGGATGTAGAAAAAGACAACTGCATGGAGCAACCAGACTCCTGGGTCCTCCTTCCCATCCCCTGCCCCATCCCCACCACCAGACTTAATTAGCTGTGTGATCCCAAATAAGTATCTTAATCACTCTGATTTTCTACTTCCTCATCTGTTTTTTTAATTAATCTCCCTTAAATTATAATTTAACCACCTAACAACAGGAAGCTGCAGGAATATAATTTTATGATTCTCTTTTCTTCCTAACTCCCTCTCCATAAATTCTCACCTGTGCATCCCCCAGGCAAGCAGAGTCAGGGTGGGGCACACCCTCTGTCTGTGGGCATCCTGGCTCCATCACAAGACTCTCCTACTATATTCCACCCCCAACAGGTCCTGGCCAATGGATGCCGGCCAGTCTGAGCTTCCAAGGAGAGGTCTTCTGATATTGGGATTGTTTACATGCAAATGGCACCTTTCACAAAGGAATGGAGAAGCCTTCCTTTCTATCTCCATTTCTGACAGCCATAAACCTAGCTGGGCCATCACTAAGCACAGCTGAGAGAGCCTGAATTCTAGTTCTGACTTGTCTCATAAAGAGTCACCTATCTTCCAGGGTTCAGTTTCCTCAGTAGGAATAATGTCATGAATCACAGGATCTTCTGCCATCACACCAGCTCTGACCGGGGAGAACAGGGATCCCCTCATCTTGACCCAGAGATGGTACAATGGGACCTCTTCACCTAGGGAAAGACAGCTTGCCCTCCCTTGAGGTCAGGTGCCTCATCAAGTTTCTCCCTTTTATCTTGAACACAGGAGAAACCTTAGGGAAAAAATAAATAGGACAAGTGCATTACCAAGAGAAGCAATTGGCACAGTCTGCAGGTTGGCATGACCTTTACCAGTTCTCTGCTGCTGAGAAATTGTGACAATTATTCTTAGCATCAGATGCATAAGCATTTTTATGAGTCTCAAAATGCTCATACAAGAAAAAGGAAAAGAGCAAGGTCATGAAGAAACCCTTTTAGCCAGGCCCGGTGACTCGCACCTAGAAGTCCAGCACTCTGGGAGCCTGAGGCAGGTGGACTGCCTGAGATCAGGAATTCAAAACCAGCATGAGCAAGAATGAAAATCTGTCTCTACTGATAATAGAAAAATTAGCTAGGAGTTGTGGCGGGTGCCTGTAGTCCCAGCTACTTGGGAGGCTGAGGCAGGAGGATTGAACCCAGGAGTTTGAAATTGCTGTGAGCTAGGCTGACACCACAAAGAAAAAACAAAAAAAAAAAAAGAAAAGAAACCCCTTTGACAAAGGAGGGCCTAGGAGCAGGACAGGTGGAGGTGGGAGCCATCTACACATCCAGTCATGTTGTCGTTTTCATTGTGAAAGGTGCTCTAGAAACCAGGGCTGAAGTTTACACACAAACATACACACACACACACACACACACGTATTTCCTGCCTTCAAAACTTTTATAGTCTACCATGAGAAGTAGGTCATGTATGTACTCCATCATTTCTACACCAGGATGGAAATTCACAGGAGACTTTCCAAGAGCATGGCATTTAAGCTGAACGTTAACATCTAAATTTGAGCTGGACACTTGAAATTGTGAACTTCTCTGTTCTCCTTGTCCCACCTTGTTATTCTCCACAGGAATGATTACCTTCAATAATAAGCTATGATTTACTTATTATATTTTTCGCCTATCCCCCTCACCAAGCCTACTCCTTCCCCATCCCTCCTACCAGAGAAAAATGCATAGAATGAAAAATTGATAAGCTCTGATAACTAGGATCTATAGAGAACTCAAATTAATCCACATGAAAAAAGCCAACAATCCCATATATCAATGGGCAAGAGACATGAATAGAACCTTCTCTAGAGAAGACAGACGAATGGCTAACATATGAAAAAATGCTCATCATCTCTATTTATTAGAGAAATCCAAATCAAAATCACCTTGAGATACCATCTAACCCCAGTGAGAATGGCCCACATCACAAAATCTCAAAACTGCATTTGCTGGTGTGGATGTGGAGAGAAGGGAACACTTTTACACTGCTGGTGGGACTGCAAACTAATACAACCTTTTTGGAAGGAAGTATGGAAAACCCTCAAAGAACTCAAGCTAGACCTCCCATTTGATCCTATAATCCCATTACTGGGCATCTACCCAGCAGGATAGATGTCTTTATCCTAAGGACACTTGCACTAGACTGTTTATTGCAGCTCAATTTACATTTGCCAAAATGTGGAAACAGGCTAAATGCCCACCAACCCAGGAATGGATTAACAAGCTGTTGTACATGTACACCATGGAATATTATTCAGCCATTTAAAAAAATGGAGACTTCACATCCTTTGTATTAACCTGAATGGAGGTGGAACACATTATTCTTAGTAAAGCATCATAAGAATGGAGAAGCATGAATCCTATATACTCAATTTTGATATGAGGACAATTAATAACAATTAAGGACACGTAGGGGTGGGGAAAGGGGACAGTAGAGAGAGAAAGGAGGGAGGAGGGGGGAAAGGAAGACCAGAGGGAGGGAAGGAGGGAGGGGGGTGGGGCCTTGGTGTGTGCCACACCTGTTGGGGTCAAGACAAGATTATAAGAGGGACTTTACCTAACAAACGCAATCAGTGTAACCTGATATCTTGTACCCTCAATGAAACATCAACAATAAAAAAAAGTATCATTTTTTAAAAGCCCCTTTTATAATATATGATGACATAAACTCCATTCTTACAGTTTTTCACAGCCTCATATTAGATTTAAAATACCACACCACTTTAAAAGGGCTACAACACCATGATCACAGGCCATAGAGACAGTATGTCCTCACCAGGGTACATTACAGAAGTTGTTCTTGGGCATGTCGGGCTATTAAAGAATATAAAACATTCACCAGATGGATCCCACCACTTTAAACTACATTTTTTGTTTTTTGCATTATGGAAGTATCCAGACCTAGTTTCAGCAATAACCCTTTAAAAATGGTTTATTAAATTGAGCACCCCAATTCAACAATTACATAAAGAAACTGCAGGGGCCATCGGGCCCCTTTCTAAAATAGTGTTTTCCCCATTTTTGTAGCTTCTTGCTCTTACAAACAGCGACAAGGATCTCTAAAAATTTTTTTTAAATACAACCTCCTTACTACCTTTAACTATTTGCTTATATTGCTTTTGAGAATCACTATGCAAAATTTATTTCCACAAGTCAAGATATTAGCTCTCTTTAAGAGTTAATTTTCCTTCTTTTCCTGTGTTTTACATTTTAAAATCAAACTGCATACAGGATAATGTACATCGACATTTGGGAATTCTGCCTTCCTAACACCACCATCCCACAAGTTTCCTAAATATTAATATATTATTACAACCTCCTAGAAAGTTGACTAACCAGGAAAAACATAAAGAAAAAACAAAAAGGGGGCTCATTTATTAAAAGTCCACCTATTCTTCCTGTTTTTAAACCATAAATATTGATAATTCAATAAAACTTTATTGGTTAAATAGACTTTAAAAGATCCTCTAATCCAAATGCTTCTTAAGGCAGGAATCCTTTATTAGAAATTATACCAAATATGTTAGCAAAGTGTTCTGTCACCAAACAGGCTGGAGATTCCTCTGTAGCTGCAAGAAAAGAGTCCCTTGTATGAGCCGTACCTCAAGGATCTTTGCAATTCTGTATTTTTGCGTAGGAATACTCCAGCTGAGGAGGGTCCACAGAGGCAATAAAAGGACTTGTTACTATATTCAATATTTTCTACATTTAATCATGTATTTCACTTGTGGAAAATATGACAGACACTAAGAGGCAGTTTTCATTGGCTAATTGCATACTGATCACAACTTCCAGTTGACACTTCTGGGTCACTTATTAAAAGCACAAGGAAAAGATTTTGTTTTTCAAAGAAATAACTTTAGCATATCAGTTTGGAATAAAATCTTCCAAAATAGGAAGGTAGTAAGTGAACGTTCATGTTACCTAAATTATCCTTGATGGTGAAAAGGCTGAAACCAGCCGGGCGGGGGTTCATCTTTCCTTCTGAAAAGAAACACAGTAATATGCAAACAAAAATTTTTCTAACAAGGCAGTTGTTGTCCACAAAAACTAATTAATGAGATAGGCTGTGGAACCATCCTCTCTGGTGAGGCTTTTTAGGCAAAAGGATAGACACCCAGCTTTCTAATATTGTGAAAGTCCTTCTCAGAAGCAGTGGTTCTGACGAAATCACTCGTATAATTCCAAATAACCAAAAAATGTTCATTTAATTTCCTAGAACTCTCCAATGGCCAGAATTAGAGAACACTTTGTACCTTTCTTTCTCTTTTTTCTTTTTCTTCCTTTCTTTCTTTCTTTTCTTTTTTTTTTTTTTTTTTTAAGGCAAATGAAGCCGAACTGCTACCCTGATTCTGAAATCTGCTATTCATCCATGGCGTTTCCTTCCTCTGAAAAAAATTAAGAGTCAACAAAAACATCTCAGGGGCACAATTTTTCTAATACAGATTAATAGATTCTGTCCTATAAATGTGGATAAAAAAATATCTGAGAGATGACAGTCATATTTTTCATCTGTACATGTGGCCTGTGACGCTGAGGCCACCCAAAGAGATGAGACACCATCTGAGGAGGATCAAGCCAGACAATCTGATGCAAACACCCATAAAACCACATCCCAATATTACCTTTTCCACTCTGAGGAGATTAATTATAGATTGTGCCCAAATCTGGCTTTTCCATCACCGAACCAAACCCCTCTACCAAGCCCAAAATAGAAACTGGATGACTACTGATAATGTTTTGCTTTAAAAATAAAAAACAAGACTATGAAGAATGACATCAGAGAAAAAAATAAAATTCAATTTGTGATGCATATTCTAGAATATTATATTCTGTATAATGTAAAGGTTTAGTTAAAATTATATATAGTTTCACCTTTCTGTCTAAATAACTTTAAAAGTTGTTAAATAGCTCTTGGAATGCCACAGATAATGAGCCCTATGAAATGAAAATTATTTATAAGCAAGATAGAATATTATCTCTGCTTTATAACAAAAAGCCTACCATAGAATCAATCTAAGAATTTGAGCATGAAATGAGAAGAGGGCTTATTATATGCTGTATTCACATGAACTTCATTATAAAAATTCAGCTCAAAGAGTTTACTATGACTAATACTAGAAGCTAAATATCACCCTGATGGCTGGAGACCCTGGTTTTCATCAATAGGGAGAATTTCTTTGTCAGCCTCTTGAATGCCTGTGACCAGAATTTCTAAGGAACGAGTCCTTGAATGGTACAGCTGGAAGAGGCTCTAAAAGGCACCTGATGTGGGGGCTTTAACACAGTCCTCTCTTCCTTCCACTGTATCAATACACTGTGGACAAAATAAAGCCAAACAATCTGGGATGAAGGTGGTCACCTCCCAGAGTGTTAAGAAACATCTTTGATCTGGGGATTTCCGGCAATCCCATACAGCAGATTGAACATAGATGTGAGTGAATGCACACATTTTCTTTGGTTGCCCTCTCTTCCACCAAAAGTCTCACTCATTTGACTAAGTACACAAGCAAATCCCATCACACTCAACCTCCTGCTCTCCATGTTTTTGAAGAGGGCAGGCTCAATGCAAAGTGCAAAGAAACACACCATATTTTTTGAGAATTCCACAGGGATCAGGAATTTCAATCTGTTGTATTCATTGATAGATACCCAGGACCTGGAATAGTGCCTGTCTCAAATTACTACATAATTACTTGCTCAGTGAATACCCAATGATATGAACAGTTGTGCCTTTAATAATAGCTGACATAAAACTACTAAATGATGTCTATTTCTTTATTCAGATACCAGATCTTTAACCTGGCCTAATTTCTGTTCTCTTCAGAAGCATGTGACTATTACTTTACCGATTTGCGTGCCTTGGCTCTTCCTCCCTTCCAAACATAACAAAAAAATCCAAAAAGCCTGAACTGTAGTTTATCTGAATCACATTTAATTCACAAAAAATAGGAAAATCCAGTTAGATGGACAAAGTATTTCATCTTCAAGTACCACCAATGAATCAACATCTTAGTAAAATAACATATTTAAACCTATAGCCATGTTACACAAGACTGTAAAACACTATTAAGTGTTTTGTTTTGTTTTTTATTTGTCTCACATATGCTTTATTTGGCCAACATATTGTTCATAAATTCATTTCAGTACTATTTGGGGAGACGTGCACTCTCCTATCCTATTTTGTTTTCTATCCACCCTGGCTCTTAAAGGCGTCTCTTGGAGACCTCTACCAGACGACTGCTGTTCTTTCTACAGATATTTCTTCCAGGGCCTAGTCCTGGTGGGTGGCCCAAGCTCAGAGGAGACCAGAATTGCCTTTCATCCCAGAGAGGCCATGGGGATCAGGATAACCTAGAATCAGGTTAGAAGCCCTCAAGGTACCCTGGCCTCATCTCCCCATGGATACCCAGATGGGATTTGGGACGGTACTGGAGTGTCCCTTTGGGTGGTTGTGCTATGGTCAGGAGAGCTGGGCTGTGGGAGACAGGAGGCAGGAGCTGTGGCTTATTTCTGTGTGGCCTCCTACTGTCAGTAGCACCGGGAAGATAGGACCTCTATTCTTTGTGGATATAATGGCTGTGAGGAGGCAAGAACCTATTAAGTGTTGTAACATAGGCAGCTAGATGTGTTCAGACAGAAGAGTAAAAAAAGACATTTATGTTTAAAAACCTGCAAAAACACTTCATGTCATGAGTAGTTTTAGAAGTTTATAAGGTTCCTTGAGAAGCTGACTGCTCCTTTGCATTCCTACCCCACTCCTCCTCCTCCTGTCTTAGCATACTATCACATTAACTGGAACTGATTCATTGGTTTATTTGTTTAATTCTCTGTTTTCTTCATAACAAACTTTTGAGAAAGAGAACTCAGCTTATGCACCCTTGAGGCCTCAGGAGCTAGAAATAAATTTCTATTATTATAACAATCTATTAATAGAAAGACATGGTTGAACATTAACATGAAAGCAATACATAACATCAGTCGATGAAAGAGGTTGAAAGGTGTTTCATAAATTCAAAAGACCTCTGTGATAATCCAAGCAATAATGCTTTATAAAGAAAATCAAGCAGTGATTCATTATAAAAAAAAAAAAAATACATCCCCTTCTAAGAATTACTCATGAAGAACATTATCTCTACTTTATAACGAAAAGCCTACCATAGAATCAATCCAAAAACTGGGACGTAAAAAGACTATTTGTATTTCTCTCTTTTAGTCATAAAATGCTTTTGGGGATCAAGCTGAAGTTAGATAAGCTGTGCAGGCATTCTGGGCAACTGAGAAGCAACAATATGTTGGCCACTAAAGACGGCCCAAGTCAGTGAACTTTCATGACATTTTAAAATGAGCTCTTGTCATGAAATGTCATGTGCTTCATTATATAATCTCAGCTCTTTGTGTGCATGTTATGACTATGGCCAAAGTAAAGGAAAACAGGAGTGTCTCTAAATCAATCATGGGCCATGAAGCCAGACAGACTGTATGACAGATGCGATTTTTCTTGGCACCACTTGGGCGTAACTAATTGATGACAATCATATGTCCATGCTGGCGCATTTCCACAGGGGATGTGTGTGACTATGTCACCACATCTGGATGCTAGGCATGCTGGGGTCCTCAGGCACAAAGACCTACGAAACCCAGAGGCCCCGCAGCTGTACTCAATGAACATGTGGGAGCTCCACAGAGTGATGAAAGGACCAAATTACCGCAAACTGTAAATACAGATTTATTTCATTAAAATACGAGGTAACTGCTGCAGCCATCTCTTGTTCAAATAGACATTAGCCTCTAAAAAAAAGAGAAGGAAAAAGAAAGCTAGCATCTATATACATACATATTCCTAACTTCATAAAGAAAATTTGCATTTCTCCTATGAAAAGATAACACACAAAGATAATTTGTTACAAAGATCATGTTGAAAATTCAATATACTATAATAAAAAAATATATATCACATATAATTGTACCTTTAATATGAAAGACAGATGACTATAAATAGCTAACTTTGCCTAACTCACAGAGAAACCAGACTGAATAATAATTTTATTCTGATCCTATGTAAAAAATTTTTAACAGATTTATTAAATTATTTGAACAAACTATGTCAACAATCATGTGAAGCAATGAAAAACTCTCATTGAAAAGCCTTCCATTCATAAAATTACTTTGATTTAAAAATTTATACCTGAGAAACTGTTCATGTATGTATAATTATCTTTCACAAATCTTAAGTGAAATAATAATGTTTCCCATGCAATGTGACAGAAATCACCCAATACATTCTATCTCCACGGATAAAACTCTAATTTTAATCAGATCAGAAACCAAAACTTCATTTATCTTATCCTTTTTCTTTTGGACCATTTTTCCCCATCTTTCTTATTTCCTTTTGCATCCTGATTTCCTTCAAGCTGCCCAACAATCTTATGATGCTCTTCAACTCAGCCATCTACCCATTTGATGCTGAACTAATTTTCCAAGATGTCTAGTTAACCTAGTGATCAATGGGTATAAAGAAAGGTATGTCCGATTAATCATCCCCTTCTCTAAGGATAACTAAGACATGAAAGCCATCTTTCTCCATTTTAGTATAATTGCCACTCATCTCCTGAGCGTTTATGTGGTGATAGAAGGCATTACTAACACATTAGACTTTTTCACATCTGGATTAAGTTAAGAAAATAATTTCTTTTTAGGAAAATCATAAAAAATCTTGAACACACCCTTTGCACTTGTAGGTCTCCAAATATTCTAAGTGGTAAGACACTGACTACAAAGAAAGCATAGTTTAATACCCTATATGAAAATAGAAGTAACTAAAAAGAAGACTTCTTATGTAAAAATTTAAAAATAATCAATGACTTTTCTCATGTTGGAAATCATTCACATCACAGAAATGCTGTTCTCACCACAAAATGGCATTTGGACCCTAAGTATTTGAAAAACACAAACTAGAGTATCCAAGAAGAAGCAGAGAAACAGTGAGAATAAAAAGGAAGGGTAGAGAGAAAGAAAGGAAGAAACAAACACAGGTGACACACCTGCTGATACTAAGGCAATTTAGGCAACTCTCTCGTTTCATCATCTAAGTCTCTTCTACCACTACTAACGGCTGAGACGTTTAAATAAAAGATAGGGATTCTATACCCAGTCTGGCACAGATACCCTGACTAGTTCCAGGCACACCATTGAGCTTATTTTCTTATCATCTTCCCCTAGACAAAAGTGTAAGCTTACCATCTAAAAGGAATTTTTATTAATAGACATGAACAATTTTGTCAAGGATACAATTTACAGGTAGACAGGAGAAAGTTCTTAGCATTCTATGGTACCACAGCATGACTGTAGATAACAATAATATACAGTTTCAAATAGTTTAAAGGAGGAGGATATTGAATGTTCCCAACACAAAGAACCTATACACGTTGGAGAGGTGGACATGCTAAGTACCCTGATCTGATCACTCTACATTACGAGTACCACAACATTACTATGTACCCCCAAATACGTACAATCATTATGTGTCTGTTAAAAATGTTTTTAAATGAAAAAATTATAAAACATTATAAATTTTTTTGCAAGTTTTATCAACAGAAAATTAACATTCTGGTGAACAAGCTAATTCTATTTAATGAGTTATCTTTTCTCTCTGACTTACGGCGTTATGCCACTTGAACCAGCATCTCCATAAAATGGGCAGCAGTTGTGCTAAGAGAGATAACTCCAGAAGTTCTGTTCTCTGACTCATAAGTAACAACAGAGTTCCACAATGGGGGCCCAAAGGTGAGTGGGACAGATGCAAACTATCTTGAGGGTTACCAAGATCATTGCCCAGTGGCCCCATGTTTACAAGAGTCTCAAACCCTGTGTCTAAGGTCATGGGGAATGATTTAGGAAGGCAGAGTCCTCAGCTTTGTTGTTATGTTTAAGGTCCTCCCAAGAGCAGTCCAGGCCCCAAACGGCAAGTGGCAGGAATAGCCACTGCTCTAATTCGTATTTCAAAAAGTATATAGCTTTATAAAAAGCAGTTTTTATCACCCAGATATCATGAGAGTAAAATCAGCAGAAGAGTAACCAGCCCTTAGGTCTATTACATAGTCTCCCTCTTCTAAAGGTTCTCTTTTAAGACCTTTTGTTTTTCTTCAGTGTAAAAGGACTCCAAGAAGACACAATTTATGTAATTCCAATGCTTCACTTGACTTCATTCCCCAAATCAAACTATACAGAAATAAGGCTTCTGCTTATTCCCATTAATAAATATCCTGGAATATGTAATACAAAAATTTCTCTTTCTAAAAGTTAGAGTCAATGGCAAAAACAAAGCAGTAAGACTAAGACTAGAATAGGCTTTGATGTTGTGTTTTATTTTGTTACAATAACTCAGTTTCTTTACCTGGGATTACCTATGTAAAGTGCTTTAAGAAATAGTCATCTTCAAAAAAAAAGTTGACCCCAAAACAACACAGGTTTGAACCGCGTGGGTCACTTACATGCAGATTTTCTTCAGCCTCTGCCACCCCAGAGACAGCAAGACCAACCCTCCTCTTCCTCTCGCTCCTCAACCTACGCAACGTGAGGACAACTGGGGACGAAGATCTTTGTGGTGACCCACTTCTACTTAATGAATAGGAAACATATTTTCTCTCTTGCTTGCTTATGATTTTCCCAATTACATTTCTTTATGGTAAGAATGATACATATAACATATAAAATCTGCATTAATTGACTATATATGTTATGGGTGAGGCTTCTAATAAACAGTAGGCTATTAGCAAAGTTCTGGGGGAAGTCAAAAGGTATCCAGGGACTTACAACTGTGCAGGGCTTCGTACCCCTCACCCCTGCATTGTTCAAGAGTTAGCCGCATTTCCTTGTCTTCACACACACATCTTTACACACACTGCAAGCCTCTCGTGGTAAACACTTACCTGACTTTTTTGCCTTGCTCAGTGAGCATCTTTACCAAATCAGCAATGGGGTACTGAGCTTTGGCTGCACAGAGACCATAGCCTGCAAGGAAGGTTAAGAACACAGAAGAATGTGTTTTTTATTTTGAAATTTATGAACTGTAACTCTTCTCTTGATCAAAACACATTTTTATGCCAGCATAGGCAATCAGTTAACGGAAATAGAAAATGAAACCAAATTTATAATCTGCACTTTTAAAAATATGACCTGAATTTGAAATTCAAAATCTAATGATCTCTCCTCAGACTGCCGGGCACCCCCGCCCCACACACCACACACGTGGGAACACCCTCTCCTCTCCTCTCTTCTCTTTCTCTCTTTTTTAAATCCTCTTCATACTTGGCTTTGACGACACTGCAGTCCCTGGGTTCTCCTTCTAACTTTGTTTACTGTTCCTCCTCAAATTCCTTGAATAGTTTTTCTCCTTCTGTTTTCCCCCTTAAATGATAAAGTTTCCTGAGGCTGTTTAATTTTGCCCCTCACATTCCCCTTGATAATCTCAGAGTTCATCCTATGGCTTTAACAAATATCCAGTGACTCCCATCTGCCCGCAAACCTGACCTATCCTTTGAGCTCCAGCACAGCACACACACTGCCCCATCTCCATCTCAACCTTAGTATCTCAAAGTAATAATAATAATAACTTAGAATTCCCCCCCACACCCAAGAAAAAAAGCTCTCCCCATTTCTGATGTTATTACAGTTCTAACCAAGAACTTCAGTCCTGATCATTCTCCTTTAGCCATCCTTTTGGTCCATTCTACCTGTACAAAGAATCCCCCATCTGTCCCCACTTTTCTAGTTCCATTCTTCCAAAGGCCAAGTCTTTGTTCAAGCTATTCCCTTCGTTTTCCCCACTCCAACATCATCCATCATCTAAGGCTCAAAAAAATCCTCACTCCCCTAGAAACCTTATAAACCTTCACAGGTTCCTCAGGAAAGAAAAATCGTTTACATAGTTGGTTTAGTCCTTATCACAAGCCCCTGTGCATTACTGACCTACCCATCTGACTTCATCACTACAAGGAAATTGCCTAGAAGGAAAAGATCATGTCCTCTTCAACTTTACATCCTTACAGGCCAGCACAGTGTTTCTCCACGGGTAAGACCAATGCCACTCCGGCTGGGAGCACTCATTATGCAGGAAGCGTCCCATGCATCATGGTATATTTACTTTATCTACTTCTACCAATTGACAGTAGCAGCCCTACCTTAAGACAACCAAAAACCCAAGTTCATGTGCATGTTTCAAATGCCCCTAAAAGCTGACACTGCCCCAAGTTGAGAAGGCATGCCCCTTTGCTTTTAATTCTGCTAATGTTTGTTATTTTTATCTTAGCACATAACCAACCAATAACTTACCCACATGTCAAATCAGTAGATTTTCATTATAGAAAACAAATATGATAGCATGGTAGACTTAAAATCTTAATCTGAAACCAAGGTATTAGCCATAATACCCAGCATTCTGTGAGAAGAGTGAAGAATAACTGGACTAAACTTCAGAACACTGGGAAATTAAGGCCTGGAGAGATTTCATGACTTGGTCAATGTCATGCAGGTTGTTAGAGACATACATAGGTTTTAAAAACAAAAGGGAGGTGGTGTGACCCTCCAGACCAAGCTCTTTCTAGTGCTGCCTTACCTTACTGAAAACCACAGAATTCTTCATATTTCAGTATTTGTTTTTGAAACAAGACTAACATTCACTGAGGGAGGCTACTGAGTGAGCCCAGTACTTTCATGTACTACATATAATTTAATCTTGACAATAGACCCAAAAATTACCAATGAGAAGAAAATAACTAAGACCCAAAAATAATTTAAACATGTGTGGAATGACAGAAAGACACAGCTGTAACTCATGCATCAAATCATAGAATCTCCACATAATCCCCAAAATATTAAATCCGAGAATCCTCAGTATTGTTCACTTAGTCATCACAGACTTGCTACTAAGTTTCCATTATATTTTCGAAAATAAACAAGTTCCAATTCTACTTTATTCCTATTATAAAAAATTGTTTTAATGTAAATAAAAATTATAGGTTGTTTGCTTTTTGGTATTTTTCTTTTTACCTGGAGTAATAATGATACTATTAGCTTCTCGGATCATGTCAATTGCATTGTCAAGGTTGATTTCCGTATGTGTGCCAGAAATTTCCATGGGTTTTCCACCAGCTGTTGAAGTGGTGCCATAGCCTCCAAGAATCACATTAGCCAGGGAGCGATTCATTGCCTGGAGAGCAAAATTATCAGGTGTGAGAATTTAATATATATAACTTTTTAGAATGGTATAAATTTTGTGTAAATTATATTTGGATTATTTAAAGAAGGTTTTGGGGTTTTTTTTGAGACAGTCTCACTATATTACCCCCAGTAGAGTGCCATAGCATCACAGCTCACAGCAACCTCCAGCTCTTAGGCTTAAGTGATTCTCTTGCCTCAGCCTCCCAAGTAGCCAGGACTACAGGCGCCTGCTACAATGCCCAGCTATTTTTTTGGTTGTAGTTGTCACTGTTGTTTGGCAGGCCCGGGCTGGGTTCAAACCCACCAGCTCTAGTGTATATGGCTGGCACCCTAGCCACTGAGCTACAGGCGTCAAGCTTATTTAAAGTTTAGTTGATCATTTAAAACAGAGTCTCAAGCTGTTGCCCTGGGTAGAGTGCCGTGGAGTCATAGCTCACAGCAACCTCCAACTTGGGCTCAAGAGATCCTCTTAACTCAGTTTTTCTATTTTTAGTAGAGACAAGGTCTTGCTTTTTGCTCAGGCTGGTCTTGAACCCGTAAGCTCAGGCAATTACCTGTCTTGGCCTCCAAGAGTGCTAGGATTACAGGCGTGAGCCACTGCGCCCAGCCTGATCATTTAAAACATTTTAACCAGATAAATTTGAGCTGGCTTCTGAAAATTATTTCAAAAATTTAAATGACAAAAGTCATCTAAGAATCACATTTTTTCTGCTCTCAAATCAATTGCACACTTTTATATTTTCAGTTAAAAAGTAAATAAAAAAAAGAAGTTAATGGAAAATTACCAGTAAAATCAAGAAATCAGTGAAAAATTTAAGTCTACTTATTATTGTCTGAATGCTGTTTGAGCAACTTTGCCTCAATATTTATTTGGATTTCACCAGAGTAAAAGAAGACTAATAGGAATGACAAGAAATAAGACTTTATAAGGCAGCCCTACAGATCTCTTGGGTGAATTCTGCCACCAGAAACAAAGAAGAATCAAAATCCTAAGCATCCATTTCATTTAGAACTCTGGGCTCTCTGTCATCAAGAAAATAAGAAATGTAGGGATTAATACCATCTTATCATCCAAACCAATTACTGCTTCATGAAGCTCTGTACCTAAGTTGCAACAGAAGTAACTGAGTTCACCATTAGGATCTGAAAATATTTCACTTCCAATTATTAATGGATCAGAGAGTCAGAGAACAACTAAATTAACGCTTTTAATTAAATTCTTGAAGTCCAATCTGGTTTGAAGTTTTAAATCCTTAACACATTCTCCTATATTTAAATCCAATGTTTGATGAAAACCTGAATAGCCAAATCTAAGACTTCTCAAACATGCAACTTTTGTTGACTTTGATAAATCCTTTCTGGGTTTTTTTTAACAGAATTCCAAACTTCAGTTATCAAAAAATAGGTTCTACCAAATTTTTGCCCTTAAAAATTGATTCAAAGGACTTATATTTCTTTCACATATATAAGGTTTAGTAAAAGAAGTCAAATGAACTAATGCAGAAGTTTAGATCACAGAGGACAGATGGAGAGGGACAGAGCCACTTTATTCTAACTTGGCATAAAAGGGACCATTATTTTCTCCTATAAAATGGAATGGAGGAAAAGGAAAGAATTTCTGAGGACATTTAATTAACATGTACCACTTCTGATGGCATCTTAGAGAGAAAAAAAAGAACCACACAGTACTTTAACTTAAGTCAAAGTCAACTTGTTAAACATGTATCCACAATTATGTCACCATTAAGCTAAATCCATGTGGTCTCTTAAAACTAAATCATTTTTCATTGCAAAATCATATTTCCAACAAATGTTTAGGGTTTATTTTTTTTCTTTCTTTTTCTCTCTCTCTTTTTGGTTTGCAGAAGTGATTAATGAAACTAATCACTGATGCAGAGATTGAAGAGTTCCCAGCTTCCAAGACAAAGAATTTGCAACACTGTCCAAGACTGTTCCTTTTTTGCTATTAAGCCCTATAATTAAAATTGTATTCCACAGTAAATTGTATTCCAAGCGCTCTGTAAGAATACATTTGAAAAAGAAGGGTCATAAAATAGAAAAAAACAAAGTAATAATAACATACATATGTACCATTCATTAGCATCTCCCATTCCAAAGCTTTGTAGGTACTAATTGATTAATTAATCACAAAGTAAAAAAAAAATATTTTTGTTTTGGCTTTTGATCTATTTCATGTTATTCTATTTTCATTTGGAAATAGGCAACAAAGTATAAAAATCATAAAGTTTGTTCTAAAAATGCTGTCCCGTGTTTACAAACGTTTATATCCCTGGGAATCTGGATACTATCACAAGCAGAGAGACTATAAAATCATAAAGAGGTTACTGTCTATATGAGATCTGGATAGAGACCAAATCATTGATTTGAGCTGGCTGTTTGGACACTGTCAACATTTTTCAGTTTTTTATAATATTGGGTGGTATGTAACCATAGCATTGGGCTCAGAAGATACCAAAAAGAATTCTTTGTCAGGACAAAAATTCAATTTTAGGGTTAACCACTTGGGGTACATTCCATTCCCTCTTACATAATAAAACCCCTCTGTTCTGGTCTGAATTGCATGTTTCCTTCAATAAGTAACACAGAAGTCAATACACTGCTCCCATATTAACTCTATGATATCTACTACCATAACCTACCTGAAGAGGTTTCCAAAATACAAAGTGAACCAACACATAAGATATTCATCTATTGTTCATTCAACAAACATTATATTCCTTTGAATATAGCAGGTGCTAGGCCAGTCTTCACAAACACAGAGGTGAATAATAAGTGGTGTCTTAAAATACTTTCTCTAAAAAGGAAAATAGTATTTCCTCCCTTCACAATTAGTATGGGGATGAAATAAGCTAATATTTTTAAAGCACCCAGCATGGTGCCTACAGCATTGCAATGAAGCCCAACTCCAAGCAGCTATTTCATTTTTATTATTCTCATCAACCTTGAACTGCTAAGCGCAGCCATACAGAGATAATTTCTTATAATAAAGAAGCACAAGCTAAGAATCAATGAAGGTTAATGTAAAAAGTCAGAATTCAAGAAAATTTAAGTCAAGAATTGAAAAAAAGAATTCTATCTTCAAAATCTAAAAATATACCAAGCCTGTTTATTTGTTGGTTGCTTCTTTGTTTTGTAACAACATCTGACAGCAGAGAGTAAGAAGTAAAACAAGCACACTATAGATTGCTTAGCCTGGTAAATCCTTTATGGAGATCAATTTATCAATAGCAAAGGCCATCAAAAAGATCTTACTCCCTTTGACCATATAATTGCCTTATAAAAATTTGACCTAAGGAAATGCACAAGATGGAACACTGCAACTAAAGAAAAGTTAAAAGAAATAATATAGATTCACATATATTATAGAACACCCATGAGCTGTAATAATATGTAGGTATTATTAGGTATAAAATTAAATATAAACTAAAGTTAGAAAAAATACATTAAATAGAATGTATTTAAATACACACATAAAAAACACTAGAATATCAATAGTTAAATGTTAATTGAAGTTCAGACGGTTTTCTTATTTATTCTTTTGTTTCTTCCATATTCCTATATTAAACGTTTCACTTTTGTAAATTTTTTTTTTTTTTTTTTTGGAGACAGAGTCACTCCATTACCCTAGACAGAGAGAGTGACATGGTGTCATCATAACTGACAGCCAGATCAAACTCTTAGGCTCAAGAAATCCTATTGCTTCCAGCTTCCCAAGTAGCTGGGACTACAGGCATGTGCCACAATGCCCAGTTAGTTTTTCTGTTTAAGTAGAGACAGCGTCTGACTCTTGCTCAAGCTGGTCTTGAACTCCTGCACTCAAGTAATCCACCCACCTCAGCCTCCCAGAATGCTAGGATTATAGGCATGAGCCACCATGCCCAGCCTATTTTTGTTAATTTTTTAAAATTAAGGTGTCAACTGTCCTTGAATCCAAATTAATGCAAATTTGTTATGACGAACAGAGTGTTAATCTGACCCAATATGAAATTTACAGCTTCAGACAACAAGAATGCCACAGGTTGCGCCTGTAGCTCAGTGGGTAGGGCGCCGGCCACATACTCCCAGGTTGGCAGGTTCGAACCTGGCCTGGGCCAGCTAAACAATGAATACTGAAAAAAAAAAGGAATACCCTGTATGTATAGTACAGGAATAAAAAAGATGTGGTAAAGGGTACACTTGAGGCAGTGAAAACTGAAAAGAAAAAAAAAAAAAAAGAACTAGTGAAAATATATCAAGAAATGTGTAGGAAAAGAGAGAAAGATGATACAATTACAGAAGTACACATAAGACGGCACTTTCAGGAAGCACCTCTTACTACCTTATTCTAGTTATTAGTAACAGTTATAGAACAGTGCCATAACAGTTCCTGGGGTTGCTATAACTAATAACAATAAAAAACACTAGACAAAGAAGAAAAAGGAGGAATGGCCTGGGTGAATATTTTATGAGGACGACTCCCCAGACAATTGAAGCAGCATCAAAAATACACTATGGGACCTGATCAAACTAAAAAGCTTCTGCACAGCCAAGAACATAGTGAGTAAAGCAAGCAGACAGCCCTCAGAATGGGAGAAAATATTTGCAGGTTATACCCCC